>RJWH01005337.1:0-79373 GCA_004363575.1 Solenodon paradoxus | reverse complement strand
AGAGAGAGAGAGAGAGAGAGAGAGAGAGAGAGAGAGAGAGGAGTGAGAGGAGTGAGTAGTGGTGATAGTGTTTGCTGGGAAATGGCTTTGGAGTTCAGATTATTTGATGAAGTGTGATTCATTTCCCATTTCACACTATCTTTGGCATAATCTTTGATCAAGTCACTGTTTCTGCTAGGTATTGCCTTGGGCATGGTAGGCACTCTATGTTTGATGATTGTGTCTAAGAGCCCCCATCCCCCACCCCCAAAAGAGTGGGTATTGTGTGTGCTTAGCATGATTAAACCGTGTTTGTCAGTTAATTAGCTGTGCATGAATTGTGTTTTGTGTTGTGTTTGTGCATATCATATGTAGTTATTTTATACTCTAATACAATTTCAGAATCCACTAAAGGTGGCTCTTAAGAAATATGACTTGTGATAATAATCCTGCAGAATAATACTGAAGGGAGACAGGACATATGATGGGGCATGGAATTTTGTAGGGATACTGAATAAGAGCTGAGATCCAGCATTTGTGAAATCATAGGCCACATACTGAAAGAGTGAGCAATATTTTTCAGAAATGTGAAACGGTGGTGGTTAACATTTTAAAAGAAGGGGATGTTCTTCAGTGTACTATCATGATCATCCAGTAGTGTGCATTACTTCCAATACAGTTAGAGTGCGAGGCAGAAAAAAAAAATGAAGCTCTTCCTGCTGAA
This sequence comes from Solenodon paradoxus, assembly GCA_004363575.1. Classification (NCBI taxonomy): domain Eukaryota; kingdom Metazoa; phylum Chordata; class Mammalia; order Eulipotyphla; family Solenodontidae; genus Solenodon; species Solenodon paradoxus. The sequence goes on along the minus strand of RJWH01005337.1, from coordinate 78,670 downwards.
AACCAGTAAAATGTTTTGTGATATACTGTCAGGTATTTCAGGTTAAGAATTTAAATGGAATGGGTTACCTATTGATAAAGATTCAAGTGGTTTAGATATTATTTATGGGTAGTTATTGTTTTTGATTAAGGTAAATATGTAAGTGGATATTATATAAGTGTTGTTTAGTGGAAGTGGAGGCAGACCAGTTTAGTTATTATTTTTTTAAGATTTTGGAATAGCAGGTAGTATGATCTCAAGGAATATTTTTGTAAAGTTTGTCATTCATGTATTACATTGAATAGAACTCTGTATAAAAGCAAGAATAAATACCTTGCTGAAATTTCAAGGATGACTTATGCTTTTGAAATATATTGTTTCATAAATTTTATGATGTGACAATAAAGTACTCATCTGAATATAGTTATCAACATGTATGGACATTTATTTGTTGAATTTAAACAAGACAAATATTTAATAAGGGTGCAGTTTTCTTTCTGAAAGACACCTCTCAAACCAAAGAAAGATTTTCTAGTAGTAAGAGTCTGTGTACATGATGCATAAGAAATAGTGTATTTCTTGAAATTTAATCGAATCAAACTAATGAGGCTTTTTTTGTCACCTCAAATTCAGTTTTAGGACTCCACCTCTAAAGATATATTTTTCTTTAATAAATATGATTTAAAAAGAGAACAAATGTTGAAATGTTTTAGGGATGCCGTGGATCTGGAAACCATTCAGTCCTCTGAAACTTCATGTTAAGAATAAGAAGTGATAGGATGTTGTCACAAATTAATTGGCTTGATGCTTCAATTAAAAACTGATTATTATCTGGCTGTGGCAGTCATTATGGTTGATATCATTTGGTCTCTAGATATTCTGTGAAAGGACTCTAGGTGGAAATGTTTTCCTGTAATACAAGGAGAGGAGGTCACTATATGCAAAAAGACTTGTCGGTTACTGATTCTCCAATTTAGCTAGTTTTATACATAAGGCAGGATGTTATACTGAAAAAAAAAAGCAGTTTACAAGTTTACAGGATTATTTTCCTCTTTGTCTTAGCCCTCAATTCCATTTATAATTTTGATAATGAATTATATCTTTAAACCCCTTTCTTTTATGATTTAGGGACTGCTTTTGTTTTAAAACTTCAAAAACTGTTTAATCATTAAGGTTTTTATTTCTGAAAGAAAATCAGTTGAGTTTAAAAAAAGACATTTGTTAAGAAAATGAAAGAAGAGTAGGAGAGACAGGCTAAATACCAGGCATCAGTTTTACTCATCTAAGTGCATGTACCTTTAATGATTTGAGCTTTTGGCAACCATTTTTTTGTTATTGTTGCTAAATTTTTTCTAGTCTTTCTTTCCCTCCCTCCCTCCCTCCCTCCTTCTCTCTCTCCTTCCATTTCTTTCATTATTTCATTTTCTTTTCTTTTAAATATTTCATTCAGAAAGAAATCTATGCCAATTTAAAGTTATTTTGCAGTTATTAGCCCATTTTTTTAAATGGGGTGTAGTCTTAAAATATTGGTTTCTCCATTTATTTTTGAATGTTATGCAAAAGAAAGCCATTAGAATATAGGTTTGATTCTTTGGAGAGTACAGTTCTTAAAACAATATGTTAATCCCTATCTCTTAAGTTGAGGCCCTTGTGTTTGACTGAAACTCCGCTGTCTTGAGTCTGAGAAGCATACAAGCATGGGTAGTAGTCATTGGAGTAGATGAACTTCCTTGAAACATTGTGCATGTGTTCTTTGAGGGACTGATTCCCATGTAGTTAATACTCTCCATGCGTGTAATAGTCAATGCAATCAAATCTGACATGTTCCTATTAAATAGCTGTTTATACTATGTACATGTTTAGAAATCTATAACCAATTCTAGGATATTCTTAACTTTGTCTTTAGTAAATGTAACATTTTAAAAAAGTGTCAATCAAAAAGTAGATTCCTAAATGATTCTTAAATATCCTCAGAGAGAAAATGTAGGTTCTAAAAATGTCCCAAGAGAAATCAATTCAGTACCACTGGGAGGTAGTATAAGTAGTAAAAGACTGAATATGGCATCAGAAAACTTGAATCTACTTCTCTTTCTTATTACTAATGGGGTCACTTTTGAAAACATCTTATTTTTCTAAGTACCAGTGTTTAATTCTTTAAAATGATGAAATTTGAGATCTAGTCTCTGTCTTTTTGTGTTTAAAATTTGACCACACTTTTATGTTTATAAAACTTTCAAATGCTGAGTAAATGTCAGGCATTGTAACACTTGATAGAGAAGTAAATGAAATATATTTAAAGAGCAACTGTAAAGCTTCATAATGAAACATGGGTTTTTATGGGAAGATTTTATTTTCCTGGAGAAGCTATTTAAGAGTTTCATGAAAGTGAAATTTAAATTAGTATGTATGTGCAATGATTTTCTCGAAAATATTAATATGGCATCAGTTGATGGTTACTATGAAGACATGAAAATATATCTGGGCATTTGAGCTGTTTTTAAGGAGCTGTGGTGATGTAGAGGAAAAAAGCAAAGAAAATATTTTTGAATAATAAAGTTTAAATGAAGCTTTTTTTAAACTTTTTTTCTTTTTTTTTAGCATTTTACAGTTTCTTCTTGTGTATACTTAGTATGACACAGGTAGCAATTGCATTGATTCCATTATTGTTATGTCAGTAACCCAATTTCTATGAAAACTTTGAAAATATTTTGCTGATATTTACTGATACAATGGTTTAATTTGTAAAACTGAACATAAAACTGATACAATATCTTAGCTTTTACAATGGAATTTACCCAGAGAAGTTGATAGTCCATTTGTTTTATCATATTTTATAGTTTAAATGTTAATTATATTATTTATATCTTATTTTCTTCAGGTAAATTAGTAAGAAATTAAGTGATGGATATTAAATGACTCATTGATTCAAATAAAAATTTAAAAACCTCATGGAAATAGTTATGTGTTCTTTTGATAAAATATGAGGCCCGTTAGTAACTGAGACTAGAATACATTTTGTTGCTTTTCTTGATGTAGTCATTATTTAATATTAACAACCTATTTTTATTGGTTGCAGAAATAAATCAAATAGCATTTCTTTGAATTTTAGAGTTATCGTCAGTATAAAGTATGGATGTATTTTCTGTAATAAAATTAAATGCAAACCTAAAAACCTACTGTAGCAAATTGCATTTTTTGCTACAGATATAATAGAACATAATATCAAATTGTTTATAAAGAGAAAGTTATTGTTTTTGCAGAAATCATAACCAGATTTCATTATAACAGAAATATATGCAAAAATCTAAGATTCCCAGACATTTCAGTTTCTAGGTGTAGCACTGGAGAGTTTTTGAAATAGATTCTAAATTGGACTGCGTAAAAGGATTTTGTGTCTTCATACAATCTCATTCTATTATAATGTAACTATGGTTAGCTGCAAGATATCTATCTACTAGCCAGCATGAAGGGAAATAATTAGCATAAAAACTGTATTGCTCTTGGCATACCAGGGGCACCAACAACTGTGTTTTTGTGATAAATGTTGATTTTGAAATGGTGGGCTTTGTCAAAGTAAAACGGCCTTTATCTTAACTATTTTTATTGAAGGGGGAGGAAATTGGTCTGAGGGTGAGTGGAATATAAATGAATGATAAATACCTAACTTCTTTAATAATCAAAAAATGCAAATGAACACAATAGTGAGATGGGTTTGTTGATTACTTGGGACAAAGATGAAAAATTTATTGATTTCCTGTGTTGGTAATGGAGTGGGAAAGAACACACACACACACACACACACACACACCCCCAGTATTCATGTCATCCCAGAAAGTAAACTCGAGGCAGAGATAATTAATTCACTAAGAAAATCTTAGAAACATTTGTTCTACATAACCTTTCTCAGGATATTGTAGAGGAGAGAATACTTTCCGTCTTGTCATATGATACCAGCATCTAATGTCAATGCAATGAAAAGACATAAAAAAGGAAGAATTACAGACCAATATCCTTCATGAACATAAATGTAAAAAGTATTAACAAACCTTTAGAAAATATAGATCACCAATATCTAAGAAGATAAATACATCATAACCAAGTTGGTGTCTCCCCAGAAAAGCATTGTTAGAAATGCAATATTAGAAAATCAATGTAATTCATCATATTAACAAAGTAATAAAATAAGTAAAATATCTACAATCTACATTATCATCTCACTAGATGCCACAAAAATATTTGATAAAATCCAACTTTCATTTTTGATAAAAACTCTCAGCAAATATTATAGGAATGTAAGGGAACTTCCTCAGCTTGATATAGAACATCTACCAGAAGCTTCTGGCTAGTATGGTACTTAGCGATGGAAGACCAAATGCTTTCCTTCTAATCTTCGAAGCAAGGCAAATTGTCTGCTCCTATTACTTCTACTCAGCGTTATAATAGGTAACAAAATAAGGCAAGAAGAGACTCAAAAAGGTAGACACATTGGAAATGAAGAAGTAAAACTGTTTGAACACACACTTATTCTTTAATTTAAAAAAATTCAAATATCCACATGTGCCCTGGTAGAGTAGCATTTTGTTCTGCTGCCTCGGGTGAGCTCTGTCCACAAATATTACAGGAACCCGGGTTTATGATCCAGGGCTGATAAGGAGCAGCCGGGAAGGAAAGGGTAACAACCAAGATGAACAACTAAATAAAAATAAATTAAAAATGCTTAAAAAACCGCCAAATATCCAATAGAAATATAGTTAAACTTTTGAATGCTTTGAATGCCATGAATTATCTGTTGTTTGTTTACTAAGACATTAAATAGAATGTTTCAGTTCTTTAAATAACTCATTGTAAGATCTCCAAGATAAGTTGTTAAGGAGACAAATGGGGTTGTAGAACAATAGTTAGTTTGTGATGAGACTGATTCATTCATTCAACCTGTATTTATTACGTATCTCCTTTGTGTTAAGTACTGGGGTGAGTCCTGGGGTAATATGTTATCTGCAGGATGAGGGTTGATAAAATCCTGCCTTTAAGAGGCTTATAGACTACTATGGAAAATAACTTGAAAGAAAGTTAAAGAAATGAAATATATAATGAAAAGTTGTTTTATATGCATTTAAGAAACTAAGTAGTCACAGAATTTCCCATGATAGTTGGGAGATAGGATAATTTCTTTAAGAGATATCTGGTACCCAGTGAAAACTCAGTAGAGAACTTTTAAAAGAATAGACTGTTCCAAACCATTCTTTCTTTCCTCACTTGTGTCTTCATTGTTCCTTTTCCATGACTGATCCTCATTGTCTGCTCTTTTACCCATGTCTTGGATGCATGCCTTCCAGTGTATTCTGAGCAGTTGTTGAAGCACTGGCACCTGTAGTAGATTATTCTGTCTCTGCAGTTAGCTGAACTTGATATTTGTAATTTTTTTTAAATAAAAATTCATTCCACCTAACTAAATTAGCTTGGTGGCATTCCATTACCCTTTCTTTCTTAAAGAACTTTTTGATTTTCATTAGTGGAGCATGTCTAGAACATATTCATATATTAGTGATCTTATTTTTGTACATGCTACAATGAGGAAGGAAGCATTTATAGTTGGTTCTCATTCAAAATTTTTAAATGTATACTACATAGACTCAATAAAAATATAGTCTATCTTTGGCAGTGCCACTATTATCAACATAATAAAAAAGGAAGTATTAGTCATTCGTTACACTTGAAAATATGGATGAACAAGATTGCTGATACAAATGTGAAATACGAGATGAAATGAATTTTACATTTTTTATATGCTTATGTAGCCTTGCAAAAATACATAGGTCTGGATAATTGATGAGTAAAGATATCTTGAATGACTATCCTCATGACTCTCTTCTTCATCCATCCATAGGAACTCCTACTGTTAATTTTTTAGAGAAATTGGGGAAAAAAAGCTAAAAACTTTACTATCTGGCTCAGATATAATGATTAATGTAAAGATATAATGTTAATGTAAAGTTCAAGGGAGGAGAGTGTTCTCTTTGATCAATAGAAATTAATTATTATAAAATTAAGGCTGTAGAATATGGATGATAATCATGTTTTTTGACTAATAATGGTAGAAAACCATGGAGAAATTATTTGCATTTTTAGGGGAATAATCATTCATCTTTTCATTTAGCTCTCCTTATGGGCGAAGAAAGAATATAGACATATCAAGTATACTAATGGCTTTATAAAAATAAGGTGCTAATGAATTTAATTAACAATTCATATTAAGTTTTTATATGTCAGAAATAAATTTAAGAGTAAAAGATTCTAATACTAATAAAACTCCATTTGTTATATATCTGTGTAGTTTCACACTCAAACTGCTATGCTAAAACTACCTTTTCTAGATCATTCAGGAAAACTCCTATTTATCCTTTAAAAACTAGCCTAATGTATTCTCAATAGACCATTCCAGAAAAGATGGAAAAATGAAAATCTCTACTATTATGTTTCTGCTATTAAATTTATTATGTAAAATATTAAGTAATATTTTATTTATTATTCTGTGTATCTTTTTAAACCATGTGGTCCTTTAAGGGTAAAAATTATTTCCTTATTTTTCAAATATATCTTTTAATTATCCATAATATTGTCAGTTCTTATTAAATTTTTGAGTGAATAAAAATATGATTTCTCGAATACTTAGTTTAAAATTGTATCCAAAACCAATGTGATACTATTTCCAATTGGTTGATATAGAGTACAGTGATTAAAAATTTTAAGTTTTGGTTTCCAATCCTGACTTTTCCATTGACTTTTAATTATTGGAGCTCTGTCAATCTCTTAATATCATGAAGTGTTAGTTTCTTAACATGAAATAGGTCTAATAACACTTTCCTGTTTTGCATACCTTACATGGAGCTTATGATAATAAAATAGATAACGGGTGAAAATAAACTTATATACTCAGTACCTATACAAATGAAGTGACCCCTCTGTAAAATATATATTTAAAAGTCACTAATAAAATAATCTCAAATGTACTAGTGTATCACTTCTGTATGCAAAACGGGATTTATACCAAAAAGTAAAAACAAAACCAAAAGCTTGATATTCGTATCTTTCTTTTGGATTTTTTTGTCCCTTCATAATATAATTTTCATATGTGAATTTTAATTTTAGATTATGAAACTAGGGTAACAATCTGGATCAGACAATTATAAAGACTTGGATTTTTACCTGGATCAATGAATAACTTTCATGTAGTTACTTTGACTTCCTTAGAAGATTGTTAAGCAATTCCTTTGATTCTGAATAAGCACTTATTTTTACTTTCTCTTCAGATATTGTAGACACTTTACATAAAACGATCAGTATTTTAATCCTTTTTATTTTGAATATCTAACAAACATGTTTATCCTATATTTTTCATACTTTCTAAATCATGAACAGAATGAAATTCAAAGAGCAAATACTTACTGATTTAATGGTAGTTTGCTTCTGGGAGATTCACTGTTAATGTGTTTTGATAGTATAAGGGGTTATCACTCAATGCTAAATCTAGTTTGTTGGAAATAAATTACGTTTTTCGTCTCTGCCCAGCATCCCTTTTTGGCCAATGTTACAGAGTCTAATCAGATTTTCTGCCATTCATTTTGCTGTGATGGAGAATTTTCCTAGATGTTTTTGACTTAAGTCAGATAGTCACAGCATTTTTATCTTTAATTTTGGTTTCATGTATCCAAGAAAAACTCTGGAGTAGTTTGACCTGATTTCTAAACTTTTCCACCATTTTAATAGCTTCTTATCTTAATACTTCTGAGATGTCTTTTGAATATGTATGATCTTTTCCCTCTGATTTTCTAAAGATATTTTGATAGTTTCTTATATGTGTTGACTTTGAAGTTTGTTTTAAATATTCAATTACTTTTGTTCTGACTTTATCATTCATTGAGACTTCACTTACTTAGCACAAATTTTTTAATGTGTTTTTATTAAGCAAACAGGTGATTATTCCTTTGTCACTACCACTCTCCCTCAGACCTGCTCAATGAATTTAATCCTTTTGCTCATGAATAAAATCTCAGGTGTGCCTCATATCTTATTATTTACTATCAGAAAGAAACTTTCTGTGATAACCACTAATCACATGAATAGTTTCATTTCTATTGTATCACATCTGTTTAATAAGGAAATTCTGAGTTCATTTAGTGTTAAAGTTTTCCCCTATCTTAGCTGTAGCCAGTTTTAGGATGGCCTCATCATGGAACAGGGAGTTGTAAGTCTCTCCTGTGTTTCCCAAAATGGACTCCCATGTTTTTTAACCCTGACAGGTAGGCTACCTCTGGCTCTTCTAGGGTTAAATCTCAGAAGAGAAGAGGTTAAGGTGAGGTGTGACTATATTAACAGATCTCACATTTATGAATGTAACCCTGGATAAGCTTCCTCTGGGTTTATTGAACTTTTTGTTTTACCTTGGATTTGTGTGGTAGACAAAATATCTGTGCCTCCTGAGCACTTGAGTAGGATTGAACTTGGCTGTTTTTTCTGAGGTTGGATGAGACAATATGACCTGTCTGACAAAGGAATTGTGAGCAGAAGTGAACAAGAATCACTGAGTTTGAGGTGGTCTCTAGAGATTTTGCTTTTCTTTCTGACATTGTAGTTAACTTTAGAGATGATGATGGCTGCTTTTTCAGTCTGAATCACTGAAACTTCTTTGGGAAGAACTAGCCCCTCCTCACCTCTGACCCATCACAAATATTGCATGAGCAAGAAACTAAGGTTTGTTTTAAGCCACTATAATTATGGAGTTGTTTATTTTCACAGTGTAATGTAACCTTTTGAAGCAGAAAGTGACATGACATTCTTAGAGGTGTCTGTTGAGACTGTTTTTCTACATTTTCTATAGCACAAGAAATGAATTTTCTTCTGGCTAGATGTATATTAATTAACCTCTAGAGTCTGAATTAGAGTCTGCAAATCCACTCCCTGTATTATTATTATTCCATCCCTCTATGCATTCTTCTGGGACAGAATTTGAAATGTCTCAAATAAGATCTTTCTTCTAAGTTGCCTACCTCTGATCTTCTGGAAACATTTACACAGTCTTACTCTCTCAAGGAAAATCAAGCCACCACCCTTAGTCCCTAGCTGTGCCAATTCATGACCATAGCTTTTCACTTTTCATTTAATTTAGAAATGACTAAAATAATACTGAGGGACACAAACTTACACTGAACATATTCTAGAATACTTTTAGGCAGCATATTTTAAGATGTATAACTATTATGTTCACCAACTATCAGTGTATACATTTCAGGTTTTCAAAGTAGTTTCTGTAAAGCTTCTTAAGGTTTACAGTGATGGGGTGGTGGTAGGATTTATATTACAAAAACTTAAAAAAATTTCCTCTATCTAGTTTCAAATCTTTTTGACCACTTAAATTTCAAGGGACAGCGACTTAAGAAAGCTGGTTTTTAAGAGTTTCTTTTCCAATTTTGCATAGATGACCTAGCATTTCCATTAAAAATGTCAGGGTTCTTGTCAGTTTTTCTTTACTTTTGTGTCTTAACAGAAACCCTTACAGAAAATGTCTCATCCTATTCTAAGATCATTGCTGTATGGTATATTTCGGAAAATTGTTACAGAATAATATGTATCATTCAGTATTTGAAGTCATTCATAAATTGAATTAAAATACCTTTGTTTACATCTGAAAAGTCATACCCTTTCTGAAAGGAATCACAAAATGAGTTATGGGAAATTCTAGCAAGTTATTATTTTTTGTTAAAATCAATATAGTGCTATGCATAAATAGCATACATTCACTTATTGCTCATTAAAGCTCTGATGTTTCTGCAAGTGTTGCTAAGTGGAATTCACTGAAGAGACTTAAAGCAGAATATATTTATTCTCACTGTTGTAGGAGGACTTATACTAAAACTGATGTTGTCACTCACTTCACATTTATTCTAAAAGATGGCTCTAACTAAAACAATTAGTGAATCAATCTTTTAGTCTGATTATTTATAAGTAATATGAAAAGCTGTGTGGTTTGGAGAGAGAAAGACAATGAAACTTTACAAAAGTATAATGCATATTATACATTAAGAACATTACTCAGTGTTTAGTATAGAAATAACATGGTTTAATGAAACTGAAAAGAGCTGCTGTTATTTTGTTACTCTGAATCGGAACGTCATATCGTATTAGTTAGCAAACAGACTTAAATAAACAACCACATTAGTGTACACATAGCATAAATGCAAGTGTTAGTATTCTTTTATCTATTATTGTCATTATTATTTTCTAATTAACAGCTGTTCATGTGACAGGTACTCACCTTTTAAGATCTAAACCAAATTTATGAACATAAGTGAAATTTTTATATAAAACCTTTTGGATTGTCTCTTACAGTTTTGGGGGATGATATAATTAACACTTGATGAGTTTTGGAGCGCAGTATAAGACTTTAGTAGATTTAGAAAGGAACACATTCATACTCTGGTCCAGACTGAATTATCTTATGGATGACACAATTTTAAGTTACTGTTTTCCAAAGAATGCTAGCATTTTAAGCTATCCATCTCTGAGCATAAGCTATTTGTTTCCAATATTTTTAGTGTGTAATATATTATTATATACAGATGCTTCATTGTCAGAACTGGACACTGCCACCATCTGGTGTCCTTGTAAAATTCCATCATTTAAGTCTGCAATCAAAACCTTTGGGGGCATCTATCAAAACAACTTATGTAAAGTTAAATGAGCTTGGAAGCAGAAAAAGAATATAGAAAAGTATTTGTATTTCCAATTTTGTCTCATAGTTTCTGGTATTACAGGTTTAAGAGTGAGTTACTCAACCTTGAATAATAAGGAGCAAGTGTGAGGATACCTAATGAACACATATATTGAACCTGAAATATTTTCTGTTTCCTGTGACTTCATCTTTCAAAGTCTTTTATATCCCAGCCCAGGAAATCAGGCATTTGTTTTCTGCCATCAAAAAAATGTTCCATATACTACAGAATAGACCTCAGTTACCTGTATATACTTTCATAGGCTTTGTATTAGTTTTTAATTAGTTAATTTGGGTTAATCTTTTATCTCAACTTAGACCATGGGCTTCTTTCAGCCAAAAGCATTATAGATTTCTTTTGAATGCCTGGGTCATAGCATGTTTAAGAGTAAGTTTAATCTTTGTTTAACTCCTGGAAAAGACTTTCTGTCAATATAATGGTGGCATCTTCCATCACAGCAACAGTTTTACAAAGTAATGAGGAAAACATTCTTTTTTATTTATTTTAACATCTCCATGTACCCTTTAAAAGTTGCAAGTTGTATTTAAATATAATATTTGAATAAGATAAGTGATATCATAAGGAAAACATAAGAAAATTCCATTAGTCTATAATAAATTAAACCAGTCATGATATTGTAGATAACTCCTTATACTTAAGAAATATAAAAGTAATTTGTTGTATTCAAATTCAAATAAAGATAGAAACAAGGGAAGCACAGTGTTACAAAGTCTTTTATGAAAGTAGGAAGGAAGTTTTGTAGACAGACAGCATATGTAATTGGATGCCAGAAAACTTTTTCCTGATTGGAAAGAGTTAGTCACAAGATGTTTGAAAGCCCCAAGGATCCAGTATAATTCAATAATTCAGTGCCATTATTTTTTGGGGTGAGGCAATGCCCCAGGGCTTTAGACTTTCATTTGAGTAAAATTACTATTGTGATAAGGGTATCTGCAGCATCAGAAGGTGCTCAGTTTATGCTTTTCTAGAGCTACAGAGCAATGGGTGTTCTCTTGAATATCAACGTCAGTAACTGAATAAGCATGGTGTATTTAATGCCATAGAGAATATCTAGATCAGATTGAGGTATTTTGAATGTAATTGAAGTTAACAGGCACCTTGTAAGTGTTTGTCTTGTCCTTAATTCAAATTTTCCTAAATAATAATTAAGTGAAGATTGATAATTGCTAATTAAACAATTCTATTATTTTTTTCTAGTTTAAGTTTAATAGGGGACAGTTTGATCTGTGTGTTTTCTCTCAAATACCTAAGTTATTCAAACTTGGTGTGATTGCCACAGTTAGAATGTATTACTGTTCTGGTCATAAGCCTAGTGATAAATTCACTTTACTTTGACTAAGTCCAAATATGAGCACATAGTAAATAAAATCCCAGAACATTGTGTTCATAATTATTCACATATTAGAACTATTGGATATTCATTGGAAAAATATGAACCTCAAACTAAAACTAATACCTTATACAAAATTAACTCAAATTGCATAGTTGACTTAGATGCAAAAAAATAAAACTATGCATCTTTTAGAGAAAAATAAAGTAGAAAATGTTCAGAATAATGACTAGGCAAATGGTTCCTAGACTTGACACCAAAGCATAATCCAGTAAAAGAAAACTTGATAAATTGGACTTCATAAGAATTAAGTTTTGCTCTGCAATAAGCCATGTACAAAGGATGAAAAAGCAAGTTACAAACTAGAAATTATTCGTAAGCCATATATCTGACTATGGACTATTAGCCAGAATATATAAAGAACCGTGGACACCCAATGATAAAAATATAAGCAAATAATCCAACTAGCAAAATATATGAAGAGACATTTTGCCAAATTAATATAAATGGCAAAAATGTACATGACAAAGCTGCTCAACATCTTTAGCCATTAGGAATATAGAAATATAAACTCAATGAAATGTTGGTACACAACTATCAGGACGTACAAAATAGATGAAATATGGCAGAAGGAAGAAAAATGGAATCATTCATTTTGCTGGAGGGAATGTAAAATTGCATAGTCAATCTGGGAGATAGTTTGAAATTTTCTATAAAAGCAAACATGTCTTTAATATACTATCTAGAAATTAAACTCTTGGATATTTATTGCACAGAAATTAAAACATTCACACAAAAAGCAGTATATAAGTGTTTATAGCAGATTTCTCTATGATAGCCCAAACTGGAAATAATTACATGTTCTTCAGTAGGTGACTGGTTAATAGACTTGTTATCCATACCATAGACTACAACTCAGTAATAAAAACGAATGATCTATTGATAATATATGTAAATGTATTGACTTTTCAGAGATGTATACTAAATAAAACAGCCAATTCCAAAAAGTTGCATACTGTATGGTTCTGTTTATGTATTACTTTCAAAATAAAAAATTATAGAAATAGAAAACAGATTAATGATTGTAGAGTTTTGTGGTGGGGGTGGAGCTGAATATGGTTATAAAAAGACAACATGAGTATTTCCTGTGGAATTGGAATTTATCTATAGGTGGCCTTGTGGTGAATGCTTGAACTTACTTATGATATAAAATTATATAGAATTCAATATATGTAAACTCACAAATGAGTACAAGTGATAACAAGGAAATTTGAATATTAGCAGTGAATTGTTTCATTATAAATATCCTCGTAATGATATTGTAATATAGTTTTGCAAGATGTTACCATGGAAGAAATCTGGGTGACATATTGTTCAGCATAGAAATTATAAGGAGAGATTTGAAGAGGGAATATGGTATCCTAATCTTTTGTTTTGCAAAACCATTCAGTTACCTGCTTGTTCTCTTGAGATTAGAGCAGAGTTGGTTTGTATGAGGTATACACTGGGAAAATTTGATCTTCGTTCCTTGGAGTTTAGAGATTGTAGACATTGATAACTGATTTTTTATGCGAAAATAAAAACAAACAAACAAACCAAAGTTTGACCAAAGCGCTCTCTTTACTACTTTCTCTACCTTATTCTACCATTCTTCCTACCTTCATTGCCGCTTTCTCTCTTTGCTGTACTGCAGAATAGAGAGAGAAAGCTTCATTCAAACTAGATTGCATTCTGTTCATTGAGATGGGGAAGAGTCCCTGGTTCTGGTGGACTACAGATGTCACTGGATATCAAAGATACCTCAGTACCAAAATGAGAGGGCATCAGAATAAGTCTGCACATGGTGGGCCATTGCATTGGTGGGTGAATTAATACATAAATAGCCAGCTGTGAGTTCATGGCTCATATCAGTGAATATTGGAGTGTAAGATCCTCAGCATATCCATACCATAGATTACAACTCAGTAGTAAAAAGGAATGGTCTATTAATATATAATGTAAATTTATTTGACTTCCAGAGATATGTATTAAGTAAAACAGCCAATTCCAAAAAGTTGCATACTGTTTGACTCTGTTTATGTATTATTTTCAGAATGACAAATTACAGTTTGTTGTAGAGGAGAGTAAACCTCAGAGTTCACAGAATTTATTCTTGAAAGAAAGAGCCAAAGAGTTGGGACATCTGCCATGACATTCTTGAATGTGGCTATTGCAATCTTTTCCTTTTTGTTTACCTGACCATCTCTTCAATGTAGAAGAGTCCAGAGACAACAGTGAGTGATGAAGGAAGAGTAGAAGAATAAGGTAAAGCAAGTAGTAATGATAGAACACTCTCCCTCAATGCCTACACATTTCCCAGCCCTATGAAGATTTCCAAACCTGAAACAAGCTTGAACTAGGGGAGAAGCAGCCTGAGAAACAGAATATAAATGGCTTGAAAGACAATGAAGACAGAACAAAGTTTTTTCCTGCTTAACCACTGCAGTGAATCTAGTTTATTCAGTAAGCATATGTGTGTATGTGTATGTATGTATTGTGTTTAATATGATTTGATATTAAAACTAGATGATTGTATCATTTAATATTAATGATAGTTATGTCTGAATATTTAAACTATTTTGCATTTAATTATTTAATATTTTATATCTTTCCTAAACAATGAAAATTTTACAGTGAACATTTTATCTAAATATTTAGAAAAGTGTTATTATAAAATATTGAAAGGATTTTAGACAACAATTTTAATAGCATATACTCTAGTTCTCATTAAGTATCTGGATTTTTTTGCTGATCAGCCAGACTTCCTAAATTTGAGTAATCTATATCTGGGAATAATAGCCAAGAATATCTTTTCACCTTTAATTCAAGGTTTAGGTAGATGATTGTTACTTTTTTTAAGCTCTATAATTCTTCCATATTCTTTAAAATACAATAGATTCATTTTCCTTATATGTGTCAGTGCTCTTGAGATTACAAAGGAGACTGAGTCCCATTTCTCAAGCGTGACAGGTGAGATAATAGAGAATTAATTTGTGAATTCAGTGCTATAATAGGGCATGTATCAGTTGAGAAATCATGTAGGAGTAGCATCCAATCCTAGACAAGGCAGGCAGGAAAGGATACCATAAGAGGTGATGTTTGAGACTTGAAAATCAAGCAAAGCAGAGCAGAAGTGAATGAGCAGAGAATTCTAGGTAGTGGAGATATGGGAAGAGAGGACCATGATAACTTGAGAGGATTTGATATATTTGGTTTACACTATGGCCTATGAAATTGGGTAAAATTGGAGTACCAGGTTTGAGGCCAAGGGGTAAGCATACAGTAGGGCTATGAATTAGATTCTAAGAACCTGGAGAGCCTGGAAGAAAGGCCAGTTTAAAGGCAATCAAAATATTCCAGGTTAGAGAATATGATGTTTCAATAAAGGCAGTGGTAGAGGAACAGAGAAAGATATAATCATGTCTATGGATGTGAAAAGAATGAGGTCAAGGAAGGAGTCAGATGATTCCAGTTTTGTGTGTATGTGTACATATATGTATGTGTGTGTGTACACACAGACGTGTGTTAACTTACATAATGCCTTGTAAGAATGACTGTGAAAGCTACTCCCTTTCAGTAGATGAATAGCAAAAAATGACCATTCTGGCAGATATTACGAAGAGGTGTATCTTCCTCTCGGATGCTCTAGAACCTGTCAGTTGGGCACCAGGGCCTATTGTTTGGCAAGTAGAACATACGCTGGATTCAGAATGTTTCTGCAGCTAGTATCCTTTGTAACATGAACAAATTGCAGAACCTAGAGCTTGTGACCTGATTGCAGATAGATAAAGTTTCTTAAAGATCATCAACTTTTCTGGATATGTATCAGAGAAGGCCTGTGAGGTACAAAAAAAATCAAAGCAGTTTCAAATAGAAATGTTTTACCTCTGCTTTGCTAAATTGAGACAGATTAATAATATGTAATCTCTATAATAGTCAGAGCAGAGAAGACATTTATGAGCTTTTATATCACCAGTAAGTTGTTCCTCTCAGCAATTTTAGAAATATATGTTAATAATATTTCATTAGAAAACTGTTTTCTTGATGTATAAAAAGATCAGTTGTTTATATTATTTCTATTACATTTTTGGACCAACATTACTTCTGTAGAAATGAATCTCCATTTTAATAATGGAGGTTATTGAATAAAGATAATGTGAAGAATGCAAATATAGTCTAGGTTTTTTTCAAGAATGCTTCTTTTTGCACAATATTATTAGAATAACACAATATATATTCTATAAGCTGTCTTCAAATTTCTCTTCATATTTATTGGTAGGTTAGTAGGTTTTTTAGAAATTGCAGAACTAACCCTAAAACCCTGTAGAAGCTAACTGAATATAATTGTTGTAAATATGTCTAATTCCAATCATTAAACTGAAACCCTATAAAGCATAAATAATATTATAAATAGTTAATCTTCAGTGTTAATTAATCTTACCATTGGGAAGAGGTTAGGGGGTTCAGGTAATTTCATCACCAATAGTTTATTGGTAATTTGGTAAAGAAAAGTGATCATTTCCCTATGTAACAGACACCATGGAATATTTTACTTTAATGCTACTCTACTTCAGTGAGAAAATCAAATTAACTGGAAATAAGAACATAGTATTGAAAGATGAACTGGATAGTAAGAAACTTTGGGAAAATCTGAGAAAATGTGGTAGTATTCATAAGAAAGATTTATAACAAAAATTTAATTTATCATTATTTATTGCTGCTGTTTAATATTATTAATCTTATATTAACCCTGAAGCCTACGTAGGGTGTTTAACATGTAGTAAATCCATCAAAATGCTAAAAAAAGTACTCATTAGTGGAATATGCATTATAATTATATTTTCTTACTGACTTCTGGGTACTGCTATCTAGACTGTGTTCTAACACCATAAAGAAATAAGGAATGAAGCATCTCCAAGATGTTTTGTGTTCTTAGCAGATTAAGGCATTTTGAGACTCTGAAGATGACCCGCCAGATGGAAATAATGAGAACAATAATAATTATCGGCACCAGGATCAACAAAACTAAGTTGAGAGTCATAGGAATCATTATTAGACTCATTGCTACCTCTAACAAAACAAAATAACAATACAAAGTCCTTTCATAGTAATAACATCTATATCTACATCATAGCACAAATTGAACAAGAAAATTTGAAAATGTAGATGGTTTCTTTTTATTAATAACCTTTTGGAATGAATATTTGAATAACATTAGAAATTCTTAATATGTAACTTGTTTTCAATTTTTCTCATGTAGCAAAGTTATAGAGGTGACGCATTTAAATGAATCTAACATACTGAATAGATTTATTTAAAAACTATATTAATTTATATATCCATTTCTACTTGTTTATTGAAATCTTGCTTAAATTATATCAGATATTTTGACTCTTAATGACTCTGAGACTGAGCCAATGGGATTTTAATGTATGCAACTGTGACAAATGTGTGGTCTCTTTTCTTACCATGTACATATGGATTTTATGGATGGATTTTTATGCATTTGATGTTTGCAATCACTTGAAGTCATTCTTTATGATTATCAAATTGTTCTAACTCAGCATTCAATAAATATTGACTACCTTCTGTTTTAGAGATCATATAACAGCTTTTCTTTTGATGTTGACCTGCTCTTTACTTTGTATGTTTGTTCATCCAAGACCAGTAAGTTTTTATGACCAGCACTGGAAATAACATTTGCTCTTATATATTTAGGAAAATAAAAAATTATTTAAAGTAGAGATGTTATGTCTGTGAATCAATGCACATTTTTAATGCTTTAAAAACTGTTTATAATTTCAAAATTTGTAATTTTTATAATCAATATGAAATATTAATATGGACATTTTGAATGAAGACATAATATTTTTTAAAACATAGCTTTTCAGATTATGGCATCCCTGTCACTTGCTCTATGCCAATCTTTGATCAGCCTAGCTATCCTGTTAGTATTTTTATGTTAATTTATTAATCAGTTCTTTTATCTTATTTTAATCATATTACCTAAAAAAGTAATTTTAAGGAAAACATTGAAAATAAATAAAAATATTATATTAAATTTCCTTACACTATTTCAAAATATTGGTTAACTTTTTTTGGGGAACCATGAGAATGTTTTGGGATCCATTGTGATCAAGTAGAAATGGTTGAAAACAAGTTAGTTTACTCAAATTTAATTATTCTTAGATTTTTCAGTTATTTACAGTAATTAGCAACATTTAAAATTTTAAATATTGTTATATATATCTTGTGCACTTTATTCAAGATAGATTAGCCACCTGCCTGATGAGTTTTTAATCTGTTTCTTGTTGTAACTAGATTATGATTCAACACTGACTATTCTTTATTAAAGAAAATATAGTTTTTAGAAATCTAATTTAATGCATTTTTAAATTAGGAAGTTTACAATAAAACTGATGAATTTTAATATTCTCAAAAATTAAAATATGTACATTTTTGTTTTCAGACCATGTTAAAGATACAGTTATAGAGACTCTTGCATATACGCACAGATGATATGGAATTGTTTCATATATGTTTACTAGGTGTTTTATTTCTGTAGAAAATAGACTTAATCTATTTTTCAGTTGCAGTACCCAATGGTTAAGAAGCAAAGTCATAATTTAAAGTTTTTTAGAAAATTAGCATAGGCAAATGCTCTGAAGAGCAGCTAAGTTTGATCGTATTCTTAATTTGTACCTTTAGATATTTTTATGAGTAAAAATTGAACTAAGAGAATTAATAACAGTGAACAATCTAGAGACTTGAATTTTATGTTACTCTTAGAGATTAAAGAACTCTGAAAATACAAGATTTTATTTTTATTTTGCTTATTGATAGACAGATAATGTTTAGAGTTGAAACTGGGAGCAATCTCCAGGCATGACACAGGGGCAGGGGTATGTATAACATCCCTGTTGGTGAAACCTGCATCCCTGTCAGGTAATTTGGAGTTATTTTTTTTGTGTGTCTTTGACTCTAGACCCCTGACTGGGCTTTCCCTCCCCAAGTTAGTAAAACTGTGGCACCTTCCCTGATTATCACACAAGGTCTGAAAAACTTAAAAGGCACGTATTTGAACAGAGTGAGCATACTCTTCCCAACATTTAGAGAGCAGGAGAGAGTTTTTATTGAAAATGTGTTATCATACTTCCATGTTTTCTTCTTATATGGACTCCTTTCTTGGCAAGTGATGAAATGATACCTGTGAGCTTGTAAGATACACACTATGTTGTCATCACTTGAATCTTAGAGCAAAAAGAATTCAGAGAAGAAAGATACGGAACAGATTCAGAAGATATGCAAAGCAACTGTTTTAATTACTAGCACAAAAATGTAAAATATAACCAAAGAACAGTTATAGTTACAAATAAATTAAACTAAACATGTTTTCATTGATAAGTAGTAATCTATTCAGTCACCAACACTATCATATTTTTCTTTTGAAACTACTTTTCTGAGAAATTCTTTGTTCTTTTAAATTTTGTCATAAAACTGAGCAGCTTAGTGGGAAATTTATTTTAGTCATTGAAGACCCCTGACTGACTATAGCTTCCAACATATAATCCCTTTCTTCTGACCATACATTATTGATTATAGAAAATAATTGTTCAACTAGAGCAGTGGATCAGGAAGACAAAGAATATATTATATTGCAGCATTAAGGTATTTTACTAATAAGTTTCTTTCTTTTCAATGGACAAAAATTTCTTTTCTTCATTCGTGAAGTTTTGTGTTGCCTGAATTTCTGCCTAGAAGCCTAAAAGCTCATTGCAGTAAATAACATCATTAAATAATTGATCAGTGTTTATTACTTTCTTGCCAATCTTTTGGTTATGGACCACTCAACACTGGACCAACATATGTCTCCAGATTTAACCACACAAAATTTTCGATCTGGTGAAAGCTTTCTTTCCATAGGTCTAGGTATGAATGATATCTTTCATAAAACATTTAAAAACTTCTTTCACTTTGTCAATGTTTTCACCTTTTTCTTCGTTTTTCTCAAGAGGGCCTTTGCTCTTTGAGAGAAAAATTCACTTTTTTTTCATTCTTTAATATTTGTAATTCCTCAGTTACAAATTTGCATTTCTAGCTTGATAAATGCTTTGTTTTGTCCTTCATGACCAAAACCACTTTGTTGATTCTTTAGAGTACTTTGTCATTGCTAAAGTAAACTATAATTTGAAACCATACAAATGTGGAAATATTTGCTGAAGTGTAGTTCAAAACTACAAGCCGGAAGTCCCAGGCGTGAATTGTGACTAGATTGGACCTGGCTATTGACTGACATCAAAGCCTGAATGTACAGGCAGACCCATTACTCTGTGTTGATATAAATCTAAATCATATGTGGAGTAATGTGAAGCTCTGAGCATCCCATTTTTAAAAGCAGACTTTTTTATTTACTACATTCAATTTTCTATCTGATATTCACAGACTTTCTGATTTTAAAGTGCATGAGAAAACCTTACATTTTAGACAGGGCAAATTAACTTTTAACACGCTGTCATTGAAACCGGGACAGGATTTCATATTAGGTGAGATGCCAGGACAAAGTTACTACATAGGTATGATATTGGTCAAACCAGGATTTATGGTAAACCCTACTTATCATTAGATCTTAAGTTAAATTATGTTATTTCTTTTTTAATTATATCGCGAAGGAAGAACAAATGATGGTGAACTTACTGTGTTATATACGGATGTTGATTTACTGTGATGTACACCTTAAACCAATTTAATGTTATTATACACTTTTCCTTCAATAAAATCAATTAAAAAAGATAGCAATGGGAAAAGATTATTTTTTGTAAGAATTTGATTTGTAAATTGTCTTTGCTCAATTCTTTAGCAGAGTGAGGTATGCCTATCTATTCATTTTTAAAGATGTAATTAAAAATTCACTTGGCCTATATGGAATGTTCTATTTAGGGTGATTGTCAAAGACTATTTTATGGCTAGTCACTGGTATAACAGGAAGAATATCAGACCCAGAGGCAGAAGACTGTGGTGCAAATTTCGGCTCTGTCTGAAAGCTTTGGAATTTGTGAAAGCAAATTAACCTCATTGAAACGCCAGAGGAGATAAAATGATACATCTGTCTATGATTACAATTTATGTATATAAAAAACTAAAGGAGGGAGTATGTGTGTGTGAAAACCCTTTAAAATTTTAAAGTGCAACTTTATGATCATTTTTATACATAATAATATAGTTTTTTCATGTTTCTTATGTGCCAAGTGTTATGCTGAATTTCTTATGTCATTTAGTTCTCAATACAGCTATATTTAGTGGACATTGTTAGCAACACTATATGATAAATGAGAAAATTGACATTGCCTAGAGAGTGGTGGAGCCAGGATGCAATTTTTTTCTAGATCTCATGCCTGTGGCTAGTATGCATTAGCATATAATTTTCCTTTTACCTGTTGGTAGCACTAAGCTGTTAGCCATACAAAACATGAAATATTTTAGTGTCAATGCAGTTCTTTAATGTCACTTTAGAATATTATTCTGATGGCTAGTTATTCAGAAGAGCAATTTTCTACATTTACAGTTTTTAAGGGTGATTTTCTTTTTATTATGTATATTTGTTGTGACATTTCAAGTTTGATAAGGAAGAGGATGTTATTAAATTTTAATGTTTTGGTGCCATGTTCCTAAATGTGTGACTCTAACGACCTCACTGTACCACATAGATGCCTTTGTGGATCACTTAAAATAATAACTGAGAAATCCCATATCTTTTGCTTTTGCTTTTCCTCTCTGAGAGAAATTAAAACATTTTTGATGAATTGTAAAATTTGAGAGAAAGCAGATACAGATTTACATAGCTCAACTAATTTAAATTGAATTATTAAATAGTTAATTTCTCAATTTTCGTAAGTTTTTGATTACGGGTTGTCTAAGATTAGTTCAAACTTCTCATTTTGCAAATGAAGAAAATGAAATTTGAGAAGTACGGTAACTTTTGCAAAGTCAAATGGAAACTTAATGGCAAAACTTTGTTGTAACAGAAGAGGAAAAATAATGATTGACTTGCCGGGAAAATTTTGTTTGGACTAATGAAAATGAATATATACCCTGTTTGTCTTTTAAAAAGACCCTTGGTCCCTGATGGCATTTGGCATTAAGACTTTAACATTTAATGATCTTTCAGCAAAACCAGCTGCTTTTCAGATGTGGCATATATGTAGCCCTTTTTGGATGTATTTTTTTTAGATCTACTTTGATTTTGTGGTTTTTAGAAATGCTATTAATCTTTATTTTCTTTAGGATCATGAGGTAGGATGATGATGAAAAACTAACATTGATCTGGAGTGAGAATATTGAAGTTCTATCCTTCCTTTTAAGGTACCATTTATAAAATGGGAATGTGCTGCTTAACCCACTTCTATTGTCCAAATTAAAAGGAGTGATTATATAAAAGCCCTTTGCAAAGTATAAATTGATTTTTCTTCCAAATTTTTATGAAAGTTAGCTGTGTGATCTTGGCAGGTTATTATTTCCCTTCTTTAAGCATTAATTCCCTCTTCCCTATTCTGAGCATAATTGAAATAATGCATTTAAAGTATGTAATATACAAACAAGTACCTAGTATATAATAGGCATTATGGTAGGCTGAATGCAGAAAGTGCCCAACTTTTTCATTTTTCAATGTGACTTTGAAGTGCTTCCCATCAAGAGGTGGAATCTCTTTAATACCACTTGAGGCTTGTTTTGTTCCAGAAAGTGTTATTCTGAGGGACACCATTTCTGACCAAATTCTCTGAAGTCCCAGCATCTACTTTCTCTTGACTTCCTATTGTCACCATCAAAATATGCCTGCAGTTACTAGAGAAAAATACAGTAGCACCACATCATAGGCAGTCCCTTGTCAACCAGGTGTATGAATAAGTCCCAGTGAGAACAGTTGGGTTAGACCTAGAACAATGTGACTTCATGGAGAACCCTATAGAGTCCATTTAGACTCATTTTAAAACCACTATGTATTGGACTGGCTTGTAAAATTGCAAGAAGCAACTGCTGATATTACCAAAATATTGATCACTATTACTAATATTTTTTAAGATTCTTTTTTCCATCAACTACGACACCAAACAATAAATGAAAGCAACATGCAAAACTTTATTTCTTTGGCTAGGGAAGGAGATGAGAGCTCATGTTCTAGAAGCCTCATGGGAAAAAGGATGAGGCGAGGATCTTTTAAAAATATAGGTAATGGGGGAAAGTAATCTGGAGAGTGGTTAGGACTGAGTTGAGGCTTAGAAGCGATCTCTGAGACAGTGAGAGTTCTGAGAAATGGGCAGAGAGTTCCTGAAAGACTAGCTGACATCCATTTTTTTCCTTTTCTAGGCTTGTAATGGATCCTTTCTGGACCCAGAGAGTATGATTTTTGCTGTATTGATGATAGGTTGGTTAAGGACAGGGGAGGAAAGGGAATTGCTCAAGCTCAGCTCTTAGAAAGTCCCTTAGGGCTTCTACCTCACTTTTCCTTTTTAAGTTATCTAGTAGCCTTGGTTTGGTTCCCATAGGTTGTCTAATATGGCTGCAGTGGTAGTTTCTGTACCTGGAAGTAAACACACTAAAAAAAAAAACAAAAAAAAAAAACCAGGTATGTGTCAGAGAAGGAGGGTGTTGTAAGGAAAAAAGGGAGACTAGCAATGGCACAGGGGTGACAATAATAGGTGCAAAAAAGATAGGCATTACTATTCCTATTAGTATTTCTATCTGATATATAATGAATTTCATTATAAGGATTTACATTTGAGAACTTTTGGCTCTTTGTATAAGGTACTTTTTTCAAGTTTTTCAGTCTACACACTCTGTAAAAAAGAAACAACAACAAAAAACAAGATAGAACAAAACAATGGGAGAAGTAACTAGAATAATTCATGCTTGTAAAAGTGTTTAAAACATAAATACATGTGATTAAAACTAATGGGTAATTAATTTAACCACCTAACCCCTTCTTGAGAGTCATATTCTGAGATTGTCTCATGCTTTGGTCATTAACTTGAATAATGTTGCTTGGAAGTAGTGTCACCCTCCCCTCCGCTCTCTCATTCCCTTCCCCCAATATAGCATGAATTTAATGTGCTTTAAAATACATCTATTTGGCAGCTTCAGTAAGGTCATTAACCAAAACTTTTAGCATGACCTCGAGAACATATTAGTGAAACTCTCTGAGGTCCATATAATGTGTGTGTGTGTGTGTGTGTGTGTGTGTGTATTTAATTTTCAGAAGACAGATGTATGTCTCTTTTCTTCATTATCAACATTTAACAAATACAGTTTTCTATCTCTCTCAGTTTGAGGATATTTTTCCCTTGCAGCACAAAAGGGAAAAGTTACAGTGAGCCCGCCCCTGTAAAATTTGACATTTAAACAGTATGTTTCACTGCAATACACTTAAGCAAAGATATTTACATTTGAAGGCATATACCTATCCTTGCTTTCTCTATCCTTATTATCACTTTGTGATACTTTGAATAAGAACATGTTCTTTCACAGCAATCTTCCTATTAAATTAACTTTATCTTCAAGAAGCTCTAAAGATGAAAGGCACTCTGGATGTTAAATATAATTTAAATATTATATGAAGTACTTCTTAAGTGTTACATTTGTAGGTAGTGAAAAAAAGCAAAACAGGTAGGCGATGTGAAATGAAGCCTGAGGGGCAACTTAATGGCCATCATAAATTTTTGGAGGACTGCTTCGTCTAGAGTCACAAACAACTATTCTGTTGTCATCAGGCACTTTACAGGACTAGAACAAGAAAAAGTAATTTAGAAATATTTAATTTATTCTTTCAATATAAACAAATATTTATGGAGGACCTACTGTATAAGACTCTGTTCTAGATGCACAGGATAGAGGAGTGAACAAACTAAACAAAGTCCGTACTGTATGTGAAATATGAACTCACCTGTCCAGATGCAAAGAATGGGCATGAAGTGCAGTGAGAGGAGAGTTTAATGTTGGCCTTGCAAGATTGGGCTTCTGATAGGCACACCCAAAAAACAGTTACCATTTTATCCCCTAAGACACAGGTCCCTCCCCATCCGGTTCTTCATTGGCTGAGTTCTGTAAGGTGTATAATCTTTCTCAGATGTCAGCTAGTTTTAACATTCACTTTAAGTTAACCTTCCACTTGATTATATTAAATTAAAATGTACACCCTTTGGATTGGTCAGTTCTGGAAACAGACTTCACTTGGCTTGGTTTTCTTTTGTTTTCTCTTTGGCAGGAAGCTACATGTTTTGGGGCACCTACACAGGGTCTGTGTATTCATTTCCCCTTTCCTCACTTATTTTGTCTAGGGGTCCCTATCTTAACTGTTAGTTAACCACCACGCGCTCCTTTTTCAGGCACCTGGCCTTTACTGTTGTGATATCAGTAAACAGTTATGCGAGTTTAGCTAGCAGTAACTTTTTATTTAAGCCCAGACATTTTTATCCTGAAAATGTACCATTTGCTTATGTCGTTTATTACTCTGTCTTTCTGGTAAATATCCCTTCTTGCACAGGAAATGGTTGAAATCTCAGCCTCAAGTCTATTTGTCGCAACTGAACCTTCCCTTTACCTATGGAACTGTGAAGATGATAGCTATATTCAGACTGTGAACAATGCTGTAGAATATTATTGAAAACATCAGGTTACTCATCTGAATCACTAGATTATCTCATTGTCTAGCCTCACTTCTTCATGGGAAGAAGGACCAGAGTTATAGTTCTTCTCTCCATGTTGAAGATTTTCTAGTTAACTTTTTCATTCAGTAGAACATTGCTTTGAGTAGTTTCTTAGCTCATCCAAACAAGATTTTTTGTTCCTGGATTATCACAATTCATCTATTGATATTTTTCTTCACTTCATTTAAAATACAACATTGATTACCTCTAATATTCTGGATCCAAAATTCACATTCCTGTCCTATTTATTGTCTCTGCTAATATGGGTATTTTTCACATTGTGAGTTTATTGTTTGTCATTTATTAGTTACCATGTTTCATTTTCCTTTGCTCATATACACAGGTTTTGCTCTTCTTAATTTACATAGGTGTCACTTTTTATTAATTGAGATGTCAGTAGCTCTAATTTTGTATCTCAGTGTGCTTGGAGGACCTGCAAATTTTAGTGGATATTCTTTCCTGTTTAATTCAACTCCTTAAAGAAATAATTTTTAAAAATTAAATATCATTTTCTTCTCTAGCAATTAAAAATACTGTCATTTTATCTTCTGACAGCACTTACCCATAGGCATTAATGATCGGTTTACAGAGTAGACAACCTGGGGGGGTGGGGGGGGGAGAGAGAGAGAGAGAGAGAGAGAGAGAGAGAGAGAGATTGATTTAACTTTGCTTGACTAACTGGTGGAATGCTTAAACAGAGTAAGTTAATCTGTTGACCCACGTTTGAGTCACATGCTTTTATACCATACACAGAGACCATTAGTAAGACTTTCCTTCCTTTAAGAGAGTTAGAGAGCTGCTGAGTTTATAGATAGTCATCCTGGGAAGTACTACTATTCACATTTGTAGTACTGTATCTTTTCTAGCCTGACTCTTTTAACTTTAAATTTTCTTTTATTTGAAAAGTCCATATTCTGAATCTGTATTTCTTAGAAATTTTATTTGTGCATTCTGTATACTTTCATACAAGTCTTTGGTCGTTTCTTGCTATATATTAGTTTATTTCAATATCAGTTGTCTCTTTTCTTCTAAAGAATTGTTTTTACATTCTTGCTAGACTCAAGGAGCCCTCCTCTCAGCTTGTCTTCTGGCCCTCATGTTATCACAGTACCTAAGACTGCTACAAAGTCAACTGAGATTTATACTTTTGAAATGACTCTTTCCAAGCAACAATCATCAGCAAAGAATTTTTTTATTCAAAGTTAGGCACATGTAAAGTTTGATTTCCTGATAATGCATAGATGATGGGAGTTAATTTAAACATCATAATAGAAGATAACTCTTAATGATACAAGTCACCTTATACTGGATTTCTACTTGGTACAAAAATACCATTACTGTTTTTCACAGTAACTTAATGAGGTCATTATATTTGTTCCCAATGCATAGATGGGTATACTAAGCCCCTTGGAGATTTTATAAATTGTTCAGTCATACCACTTATTTGTGGCTACGCTGGTATTTGAATCAAACCTTTAAAAATTCCCAAACTCATTCTTTCTATTCTACTATGCTATTATATAAATCCTATCTAATTTTTAACATATATAATGAATACCTTGTCACTACAAATGTAAAGTATTCCTTCATTAGATGTTGATCATATTTTTAGGGAGTAAATTTTACCCATTATTTTTTTATATCAAAAAAGTAATGAAATAGGTAAATTTTACAAAATAGACTGAGAAACATTATATACAGTTTATTAGTTTTTGTTATTTTCTATCTTTTTCTTCCCTTGCTACTATTCTGTAACCTTGGATATTACATTTATAATGTCATTAAATACTGTGGCAATAATTTACCCATTTTCCCTTTAATTGCTGAAATAATGATAGATAGAAATGAACCAGATATTTTCAGATACTCTTAGGGTATCCTAAACTCTTTTATAGTTAAGGAATTATTATCTCATGAGAAGAAGGTATGAAAGTGGAAAATATGATGTAGAAACTTTGGAAAAGCATGTGACCACATAGAAGGAAAGCAATTTAAAGAAACAAAATGTTTTTAAAATTATTTTTGATAATATGGGGAGATTGAGAAACGGGATTTATATAATCTTTTGGTAGTTTGCAGTAGTTTGGATTTTTAGGATTACTGATTTCTGAATCTGCTTAAGCCAAAATAATGTCTGTAAGGTATAAAACTTGGAAGGAAATATAGTTCTTCAATACTGAAAATATGTATATCACTCACATGTAATATGGGAAACTTCCACTTACTAAATAAAGATCCTGTAATTTAAAGGAGCAGGCAAACAGAAGTAAAAATTGTTCCAGTTATGACAGAGAGAGAGAGAGAGAGAGAGAGAGAGAGAGAGAGAGAGAGAGAGAGAGAGAGAGAGAGAGAAGAATGTTTTTTTGTTCCTGTGTGTGGTGGTGCGTATGTGCAGATAAATGAAAGTTCAATTACGAGAGTCTTCTACTACCTACAATATGGTATTTTCTCTTATTTTACTATTGCCTTTCTCTTATCTACCTGCCTATTGATCCTTTTGCATTTTTATTCTTTCAACTTCATGGAATAAATGTGTTTTACAATAAAGCTACTTGCTCCCTCTTAACTTATCTGATTGAATTTTAAGTTTTGGTTTTGAAACCAAATCATTGTAGAATGTCAAAAATGAATTGAATCTTATAGCAATGATGACTTGAAAATATAATGTGGATTTTTTTTGTAGGGTCTACTGTTTTCTATATTTTCATGTTTTATCTGTTACAATTTGTCGTGGAAATATACTGCAAAAGTGTTCTTTCATCCATGCATATTTTTAGACTATATTTTATCTAAGAATTAGATAGCACACATAAGCAATCAGAAATAAATGCTCACAATGACCAGGAACTATTTTAGAATGGTTTCTAGATTAATTGAGAATGTAGTTACATTTTCTTGGTAGACAAGTCTAAGCAGTGCTACTTGTTCATAAGTTCACCTTGTTTTGTTAAAAGGTCATGAACAATAGACATATGGAACAAGTCATGAATATGACATATATAACATCAAAGAAATTCTTTGGAAGAATTTTAGGTTTAGAAACAGAAAGGAACCTGTCATCATGTCACTTTCCTAGGAGATAAAGAACAGGATCCTTAACCAGATCTACTGACCTAAATGATCCAAACCTATGTTAATTAACTCACCCTTTAGCACACTGACTTCCTTTAGTTTTTTTAATTCCCTAATTCTCTGTTCCTCTGAGATTTGCCGTTTCCCTTTTTTTTCCTCTGGAGCACTCTACCCGTCTGCTTAGTGAAGTCCAATGCATTGTTCTGAACTCAGTTGAAAACATACTGCTTTAAGGAAGTTTTCTTTTCATTGCTTCCAATAAGTATCTGAGAACACAAGTGAAGCTAAAAATATATTCCGTATTGTTGATTGTTTATTTCTTGCTGGATATAAGATAACAAGGACAGTGATCACTTTTGTCTTGGTTTATTATCCCTCTCCTAACCCCGCCTCTTGCTTAGTATAATAATGGCATATTGTTGGTACATAGTACATACTTGTTGATCAAAAGGATGGGTAAATCTTTTAATGTATAGATAAATTCAACACCAGAATAATGTAGAGAGAAAGGGTATAGAATAGGAAACAAAGATCAGTGAAAAGAACAGAAGAAACATAAAGAAAATACTAAAGATGGGAGCCATGGTGGGAAGTGATGGTAGAAGCAGCTATATAGTACTAGGAAATGATTCTTTAAAGAATTTGACTGTAGAGGTATGGATGTTAGTAAAGGGGTGGTAATGATTACCTTTATAATATTAACTTAATCAGATATAATTTCCTTGGTATTTGGTATTTGGAGGCAGTTTTCAACAGGATGACACTGAAACTATATCCCTAAAAATGCCAAGAGATTTGGAATACCTAAAATACTATACTAGACAGAATATAGAATTGGCATCACAATTAGTGGAAGAAAAAAATGATGAGATAAACAATATAAAAAACCTTGTAAGATTCAAAAGTTTCAGATTTGAGATAAGTGATTCTGGGTAATAGTTTCCTGTTAGGGGCAAATTCAGGTTTTCTGGTCCTGGATGATT
The DNA here is from genome assembly GCA_004363575.1 of Solenodon paradoxus. Classification (NCBI taxonomy): domain Eukaryota; kingdom Metazoa; phylum Chordata; class Mammalia; order Eulipotyphla; family Solenodontidae; genus Solenodon; species Solenodon paradoxus. The sequence goes on along the minus strand of RJWH01005337.1, from coordinate 48,780 downwards.
TTATATTTTAGGAGGATCTCTTTAAGAATGTTAATGCAAAATTAGATACAAGACTTTGGGATTAGTTAGTGAAAACAAGAATTCCTGGATTGTAATTAACTACATCACAATTTTTCCTTTGCTCAGCCATGTCCTTAGTGGCCCTGCAATTTTAAGAAACACGTTGATTTCTTCTAACTTCAGTTTCCTCTTATATAGTGTAAGCCTTAATAACCAAAGAAAGGTTAGTTATTTTGTAGTTTATTTTTCTTGGAGACACTGCTTTATAAGCTGGAAGAGGTATAGAATTAGCTATTTATGTCATTAAAATACTGTTATTTCATCTCTAAGACTATACATATACTACCATTTTTTAAAAAGTGGACCAGATGAATGCCTTTTAAGTTTTTCTTTCAAAGAATTAAAACTTGCTTACCATTACTTTAATCCTCTCTTCACTGACCATCATTTATTCCTAGTGGTCATGTTCATTAAACATTGACCATTTATGTCTATGCTTAGTCAAGTATGGACCTAGGCCAACTGACTGGTGATGGCTGAAGATACTCAGTTGTCTTCTCTGACTCTTGCTTAAATGTTTTTCTTCATTCTACTTCCTACTTGTCAGTCAAATTCTAATTTTTGTTTTCAAGGAATGAAATTATTTGATAATTCCCTTTTTCTTACCTCTGCTGGTTCTTGTCAGTCTGTCAGAAAGTAAAAGAAAAAGTTTTTTTTTTGTAATAGAAGGAAAAAGTTGTAAGGAAATTTGTAGAAAGTCCAGTTACGTTGTTATATAACTTCTGTTCTTTTAACTTGAAAGTTGTATCTTATCTACTTCCTAGTATTTGTCCCTGGGGCTGCAATTCTTAGAAATAAATTATTATATTTTTACTTTTTTCTAAGATTCTGGGTTTCCTGCACAGAATCTAATTAGTTAAGCTCTTTCTCATGAGTATAAATATAAAACAGGCATAGAAAATTATGCAGTGTTTACATAATAAAACTTTCAAACCCATTTTGGATGCTGGGGGTCTTGGTACTCTTAGTCCAGTTCTCCTACTACTGTCAAGGTATATGTGTGGTAGGGAGGGTTGAAGGTGGGGGTGATCAAGGCAGAGACAGGGTAGGGAAACTCAAAGTCTGGGTAGGGAAACTTAGAGTCTGCCTGACTATTTCACCATTTTCCCTAATTAGCTATCCTTTAGATGTTAAATTGATTCCAGTCCAACAAGGAACATCTGTCCCTGAGGCCACCATATAGTCATAGTAGCAGTTTGAGGGGAAGACAATGAGAAGATAATGGAAATGACATCATGAAGGCAAGGTGAACTTCAGCAAGTTTCCTATCTTTGGAGATCCCTATTTTTCTCATGTGTAAATTAAATTTACCCAATAGGATTGTTATGATGTTTAGTGTGATAAACATATATGAAGTGTCTGGATCTTCTGAGTGCTCAGTAAATATTTGCCTCTCTCACAAAGATTTTTTGGAAGCAGTATGTGTATACCAAGAGTTTGACACCAAGCCTGGCCCATAGGAATTGCTCAGTGAAGGTACTTAAATATCTAGGTATAAGACTATTGTTTGAGTCTTAGTTATGTTATCTTCATGAAGAAAATGGTGAAAAAAAGAAATATATGAAGAATGGAAAGTGGAGTAATGTGATGGAAGAGTTTAAAGATTAAATTTTTTTAAAGTCTTTTCTTTAAAAGTTTTTTATTTATTTTATTCTCTAAAGACTCAAAATATCAAGATGTTGATTATGAGTAGATTCTGAGCATCTTGAGAGATGCAATTCTTTACTGTTGCATTTTAAATCAGATGCTCAAAAATATTCAATAAAGTACTTAATCTCCTAGAAGTAGTAAAACAACTGTTTCTTCAAGTAGCAGAGTCAGGCCTCTATATATTTTTATGTCAATAAAGCCAGCACAAAAATAATTGTTCACTGAATACAATGAACAATGAATACTGAGATAACTGCTGCCAGTATTTTAATGAAAGCCTCAAAGAACTAAAGGATCTTGTCCAAATTCATACAGCTGATAAGTGACAGAGATGGAATTCAACCTTGGTTTGGCCTGTTTCATAACTACTGCATCCCAGTGTTTCAATTTTTTTATATTTTTGTCATCCAACAAAATTCTTTGCTTTTTGCCAATCTCATTTGCCACCTGCAAGTGTGTGAGTTGTTTTTATTTTAATGTGTATATAAATGTTATAGGCATCTGAATTACCTTGATATATATTTATAACCTAGTCTCTCTAATCTAGGTCCTGAATCAGCCCTTTATGAACTTCCTTTCTACAAAAGTATTTTGATTCCATTCAGTTATGGTCAGCAAATAGGAAACTTCAGTAGACTTTAAACTTTTATTCTTGATTAATAATTGATAGATAGTTGCCAAGAGACATAAAGGGGATTCTCTATGTAACTGCATTTAATATTGTTTATTTTCAAAAGCTTAGTTGAAAGACTTCCATTGAAACAACTTCTGTTAAACTGTTTTCTAGAAGTCAGTCTAAACCTAGGAAGTAGTATAAGATGCTATTCTTGAAGTTTGTTGTTTTTGTAAAGATATAATATGAAGAAATTGAGAGAGTCAGACTATATTTCACTTTGTTCTTCAGTTCAAGAAAATTTGATTTCACTTTTTCACAATATGGTACACATGAAGGATACCAGCTGGTAAAACTTACTTCTTTTTTATCATCCATGTCTTGGGGAAGATAAATAATTTTCCCAAGGAGAGAATGAAAACACATGGGGTACTATTTTATTTGAAACAAAGTGAAACTTCAAAACTATAATGTAAGCTAGACCATCTCATTTAATTTAAAATGTATGCTAGAAAAGGAAATGTATACTTTGTTAATATTTTAATTACTAAAGATAAACTATAATATTTTATATGTATTCCCTGAATTATTTATTATCTTAGACATGTAAAATTATACTCTATCCTATATCTGACATGTTTTTTTTTTTTTTCATAAACTACATGGTAAATCTTTTATATATTTGCTTTCAGTTTTGGCTCCTTATAGTATAATACATACACATTGAAGAAAAACATGTTTTTTGAAATAATACAATAGTCTTGATTATGTCAATCAGTAAAATAGGGTGTAATTTATTCTCATCTTTTTAAATGTTATTTTCCTTCTTGTTCTAGACAGTTTCATGAATTACATATTTATAATAAATTTTAATAAATATTTCATATACATGTTTAGATTCTTTATGGTATACATGCCAATAGTTTCCTTTGAGATTTTTAACTAAACTTCACTCTTTCTTCATGATAATATGTCTTCAAAAAGATAAAGTTCAAATGTCCATTACAGATTAGGAGGATTCATATCACATGACTTTCAAATTGGCAGATGGTTAAGATTGATTGTAATAGAGCAAAGTTTGAGGACTGACTGATTTTTTTACCTTAATCTTATTTGATTTTTCTTCTCTTAGCATAGAGATCAAAACCACTGAATAGAAAGACTTGTTTCTGTATAGCTTTGACTTGCTCTTAGTACTGTGGTATAAATTGGGAAGTGTTTATCATAGCTTTAGTTAATTCAGTGATCTCTGTTATATGTGTAAAAGAAACCACATGTACTGATATTTTAAAAATCTGAAATGATGCATGCAGGTATGGAGAAATCCTAATTAAATTACTGATATACTAGATGTTATATTTTATTTTTGATTTCCAGATTAGTCAACTGAACTGAATCTTGGCATAGTAATCAAGAAATTCTATTCCAATTTTCACTAAGTCTTCTCCCCTACCACATCACCAATGCTCCCACTGGGTGGGTGAAAATAGAATAATTGTATAACTTTTCTTAATCTTATGTATCCGTCTCTAAAACAGAATGGTAATATATTAAATTTTTGAAATATAAATGTGGGATTACATCTTCTAGAGCCCAAATGTGAGTTTCCTAATTCAGGTTTCAGACATAGTATAGTAACATTATTCTGAAAATTTAAACCAGATCTAGGAACTGTAAATTTGTTTGCTGACCATAACTGAATGGAATCAAAACACTTATGTGTCGTGTATGCATATTTGTAAGAATTTGTGGAGACAGACTACTGTTAAATTTACGAATTAAGATTGTGCTTGTCTGCAGAAAAAGAAGGAAATATTTAATTATCCTGTAGAAAAACTTGGATGATTCATGTGCCCAGGGGTTCAAGCTGTATTTTGTGTCTTTTGTTGTAGCTTACTTACTTTCAATAGAGATTTGTGAAGAATGATTTTAATAACAAAGAATAATAGTTGGAACACATTGCAATCAAACCTAGGTTCTCTGTCATTAAATTGGTTTAGGATCAGCAGCTCTAAGGGATTGTTTTGTTTTCTTATTCAAAAAGCTTTGCATTGTTATCTTACTGCTTTAATTTAATTTTTATTTAATTTCAGTGATTGTTAAATGTTTTATGGTAAGTGACCAAAATGTCTTATGTGATATCAAAACTTAATCATTTAATGATGTATTCATGTGCTTGTTCTAAAAATAGAACAGAGAATTCTAATTTTAATGATTTTCTCTTGACTAAACAATCCTGTTCAAAGTATACATAAAACTAGTTTTAAATTTACTGGGACCAACTTTGAGTGCTTATTTGTTAGAAGAGAGATATATGTGAATAATTAAAAATTAATGAGATAGCTTGCCCTGGTGGCTCAGGCAAAAGCCTTTGGATTGAAGAATAGATCATATAAAGCCAAATGACTCAATGGAAACAATTAAAACAAACAAATAAATAAAATGTTTCCTTCTTCTCTTCCTTCCTTCTTACCTTCCTCAGAATGTTTCTTATTCCTCTTTGTTCCTCTATTTAAAAATAAAAATAAAAACTTGAGATTTCATATATGGGTAGAATCATTAAAATAAGTGATAGATTGAGATTATATGTGATTTATAGATTGACTGTCATTATTCATTACAGTTTTTATATTAAAAATAAATGACCATAAAATGCTATGGTCATATTATAATTTTTGAATATTAAGAATTTGAAAATATGATTTAATTTTTGAAAATATTTTTTAAGTTTAAAATGATGTTATTGTAGGAATATTGCATCATAACATATAAGTTTAAGGTATATGTAATCATAAGTCAAGATCTATATGTAATACATTAAGTTTACTACCAAAAGTCCAGATTTTAAGAGTTTAGCTATAATCCACACTTTCTCATCTGCTGTTTGGTAAAGTATTCAGTACTATATTAATTTTAAAGAAACAAATATTTTATTTTATCCTAAAACAACCAGTTTTCTTGGAAGATAAACTTGGTTAATTTTTTGCAACTTTATTACATAGCATTATATATTAATATACATTATAGATTTTAAAACATGTGGAATAAAAGAATTGTCTGAATTTATGCTTCCTAATTCAGAGCTAAGCTTTTAATTTTTTAAATTTTCTAGTCTTTTACTATTAATTATACTGCTTCCAGGTACCACGTAAATCATTTTCAATGGAATTTCATCCACTTTTGTTATACACCTAAAATTTTAAATACTCAAAGCAAAAAGGGACTGAGGAATCCTTAGTACTGAATCCTTAATACTGTGGCAGTCTCCACCATATAACCCACAAGTTTCTCAGGGAAAAAAGGACAAAAACAATAGATAATTAAGCATTAGCATTTCAGATTTTGTTTGCTATAACCAAATTACTCTTCTGAAGCAATTTGTACTGTTACCAGTACAAATATGTGAACTACTTTCCCTGTATCATATTAATACTAAGATTGATGAGTTTTTAAAAAGTCTCATTTTATATTTATCTTTAATGTTAGTGAGTTGTGATATTGTTTTAATAAGTTTATTAGTTATGTTCATTTTATATTACTATTTTTCTCATTAATTTTCTAAACTTATTATATATTCTGAATAGCAATGCTGTTACATAGATGGCACATACATTCTTTAGTTTACATTACATCTTTCAGCTCTTTTGTGACATGGTATTCTTTATGGCTTGCGATTATTCCATATTCCTCAGGAAGGCTTGCCTTCTGTCAAGATAGTCTGCGTATTTCTTCTAACATTTTTGATTTTTTGATGGAGTTGATTTTTATAATTATGTCTTTAATATTTAAAAATAAAATAATTATGACTACTTTAATACATGTTTCAATAAGTAAATAGCCAAACAACTATGCTTTAGTTGTTACTGAGTGGAGATGAAGATTTACTATAGGACAATGTCATGGCTACTATTTCCTAATCACATGCATCAGTATGAAGTGTCTGTTTCATGAGTATTGTCTGGGGCACACTTCTTTCCATCTTTCTGCTTTACAGTCCTCTGCATGTTTACTCTTATTTTCAGACTTATTTCACCTCAGTCACGTGGTATCAGGTGTCATATCTTCACTTGATGTCCAAAACAGAGAGGAAAGAAATGCAGGTGGTAGAGGCGACTTCGTCACATGTAGAGGAATGTCTTTTCCAAAATAATTCTCAGTACACATTCCCTATATTTCTTTGGCTAGAAATGAATCTCATTACTTCCTCCCCAGATCAATCCTTCATAGGTAGGTGAGATCCCTATTATCATTTATCCCCTAGCATCAAAGACATTGGCACTTGGATAAATTTTTGACTGAGAAAAATGTAAGAGAATAGCTAATGAATGGGCAAACAAAAAGTCTTTTCTATCTAATATGTCAGAATAAAACTTTTAAATTTAAACAAGTTGTTCATATTGTTATTTCTTGACTATCACATATTCATATAAGGATTATTTTTTTTCTTCCACTTTCACAGATAAGCAAGCAGATCTGAAAAATTACATATTTATCTTACATAAGAAAACTGACAAGAGATGTGGGAGATGTTAATTCAGGACCTCTGATTTCTAGTACAAGATTTTATTTGTTATAGCACACTTATTTAAAAAGACAGACAGACATCTTTCAAATAATAAGAATGTGTAGATTTAGATATGTGGATATAATATCACCAGAATTATAATTTACTTTTTTTCTTTGGTAAAAATTATTGTGGAAACAACTAACCTCTAGAGAGGACCTATTGATAGAAAAAATAATGAGTGCATAGTAAGTCATTTCTCATACATAAGAACTTTTTATTATTAAAAAGGTTAAATATTTTTTATGCATATGTGCTCAGGGCAAGTTGAAAGCATTAACCTAGTGGTTTTATTTCTGTAGGAATGAGATACCAGGTAAATATATCATATGCTCAGTGTTACATAGTTCATAAATAGGTATGAAAGATTTTGTTGCTATAAAGGTCTCTGATAACTTTAGGATGTTGCCAGATATTTTGTTTTGTTTTCTAAATATAGAAAATGACAGAACAAATATTTTTTTTGTTTATTCCCTTCCCCTTACCCCCATTCCTATCTTTTAGGGAATAATATTCAGGTTTTAAATTTTTTCTCTTGTAGGAATTCATTCCAAAACAATCCTGACATGTCACATATAACCTCTTAAGACTTCAGCTCTCTTACCTTTCAAGTGATAATGTGGTACCAAGAACATTAATGTCTGAGGATTTCTGTTGCTGACAGCTAGTTTGCTGTTGTAGTTCAGATAAACTAAATTGTGTGAAACAGACATGCTACATTTGTTGCATTATGAATATTCCAAGCACTAGGGATAGTAAAAGATGATCTGAATGAATTCTTATTATCGTACAGTTGTTTGTTTTTATTTAAAACATCCTTGTTCAGTAGACCTACATTTTCAGAAATGGTCAATGTATAATACCTTTGATGTTTTATGGTCTGTTCTTAAATATCTAAAAAGCGAGAGGAAAATCCTTTTCTCATTGCTTGTGTATGTGACCCAAGGTACATTTTTTTTTTTTTTTTTTGCAGTATGGATTTTAGATTTATTTATTCCTTTCAAAAAGAAAATGCAGAAATTAATTTTAGGTGAATATTTTCCAAATGTAGTGTGGAATATTTTAAAGCCTCATTTTGTTCTTTTGATGATGATAAGAAAGATAATGTAGTTATATGATGAGGTAAATTAATTTTGAGGTATCTGGAATAAATTAAAAAATGATTTATAGGTTTGGACTAAAATAAAAGTCTAACAAATTGAAGAGAACTTCTGAAGAATGTTTTTCCAACATTCAGTTGAGTATACTTTGGATTGGGATTTATATATTATAGCACAAGTACGAAAATACTGATTAAAATTATATCTTGTTAACATTTTATAAGATAGCATTTATACAATAACAACTTTGTATGCCTGTGTCTTGGCCAACTAACTTTATCAGTCTTCAGTTTTTTCACTGGTCAAATCATGGAATTACTAGATCAAGGTCATAAACTCAAATGTTCCTCAGAGTTCAGAATAGCAGAGACTTTCTATGACTGGAGAGTACATGTTGTAGTCTATTTCTTTTTGTTTTTAAAACTAAATATTGAAGTTAGAACAAAACATTTGAGATCTTAATTTAGTCAGTGGATTCCAGGTTATATCTTCTGAACTAAAAAAAAAAATCTAAGATAAAATCTGGCTTTAAAAATGAATTTTTTTATATATGAGAGGATTATTTATTATTTTTAACTTCTACTTGATTAATTCTCTTCACCTTCAAAATTTGACAATGTCTTTGACTCCCGATACTTAGTTCCATTTGGAAGTCATTAATCAGCAAACTATTATTTTGATATATATGTATAATATATATACTTGCTTATGTAATATATATACTACAGTATAATAATGTGTGTATACCTATTATATCTGCATGGTTTTTTTCCTGAGAATAATGTTATCAGTGGTTTAGAATTAATGAACAATTTTTTAAATAAAAAATAACTCTGGTATAATAGTCCTGAAATACTCAGACTTTAAAGATGCAACAAAAACTAAATTTTTCATTATATGTGGAATTGGCTTATTGACTCTTAATTGGAGCTTTTGTAACTTTGGATTTACATCTTCTCCTATATTTTTGTAATCCATGGTATGTATCTGTTGGAAGCTTGAATCAGTGAATATATTCTTCTGATTCCAAGATTTTCTTAAAAGCCTTCCTGATTCTAGGAAAGATCTTTTCTAGGACATAGGAAAAATCATGAGAGTCAATCATGAGTATGATTCCTATGTACTATTAAATTGTAAACTCTATTTTCCACTCATGGTTTCTCTATAAACACAATGGAATGTACACAGGGTAGATTATTTAAGATCAGAACCTAAAAGAAGGATCTTTTTTCAATGAAGAATCAATATTGAAAGTTTGGTGTGTGCACTGTCAGTTAACTGGGGAATTGAATCTTCTGTCAGCTATATTTTAGGACTACTGGGAAAATGAGCCATCAGAAATTTCAGATATAGTAGTTACTTTGAAAAGAATCAGTTTGATTTTTAGTCTAAGCACATCTCTAGCTCTTTTCTACTAAAGCTGATATTATGGTATGATTAGTATTTTACTCACTATTGAGATGTGTTTTTAAAACTATGACTTCAAGATATCTTAAAACTTTAAGACAAAACTGAAAAATGATTAATGCAGTCACAAGCTCTTCTTTTTTATAGTGAGTGGGAAATTTGGATAATGTGCAATATTCAATCTCCTGTCTTATGCTTTTCTTCTACCTTTATCTCTTTGACAGAGTTTGAAAGATTCTTAAAGTTGTCAGGCTAATGAAACCAGACATTTTCTTTTCGTAAGAGTTCATTATTGCTAAAGTCAAAGTACAAGTAATGAAGTTACCTTTTGGGAACTGTTCATAAGAATAGTCTTTATATATTGTTGGTTTTCAGTGTATTATTTTTCTCTAGAAGTAAATACTAAATATTGAAAAGTATGTATTTGATTCATTTGGTATTAAAATGAACACAATTCTGATTATAGTTTGTTATTTTTTCCAGTGATTGTTCATGCAAATCATTAAGTGTATCTAGATTGATTCATATTCTATACTAACCTGTTTTATTTCTTACATCATTCAGTTTTGGAAGAATATTTTATGATGGGTATTCTGCGAGTGGTGCCTTTCATAATCATTAATTCATTCACTCATTTATGATTCTGTTTATTCATTGTGCCTATCATGGCTATTTGTTTAACAGGCATATATGGAACTCTTTTCATATGCTTGACTTGGTGTTGTATATAAAGTTAAATTAGATACCATCCGTTCTCCAAATTTATAGTCTGTAATAATAGGTTACAAAATTTTATTTTCAAATACTAGCTGTAGACCTCATCTATTGGAAGATGAATTTGTAATATGACTTCCTTGGCAGTGCTCTTTCATAATATTTAACTTTTTTGATAACCACAATGGATTTCTGTATGAATTTATTTCTTTGTATTCCTTATATTATATGAATTAGTGGTCTTTTATGCTATTAAATCACATCAATAAGAATAGAATATTTCAACCTTTTTGAGAGATTGTAATGAGATTTTTATTAATATTTCAAGACCACTTATAGGTTATATATTAAAAAAATGAAAACCCTTGTTTTTGTTGTTGAGATCTGTTGTCATGTTGTATTAAGATCCTTTTTCTTGAATACTCTGCTTTTATGATTAGAATCCTTCATCATAAAGCAGTATTCCTCGACTAAGAGCCTCGACTAAGAGAATTATCTGGGAAATTGTTAGAAACAGACATTCTTCGGCCTATTTTAGTAGGTCAGAAACTCTTCAGTGCAGAAACTGTTGAGGGAAACCATGTATATGTCAAAAGCCCTCCAGGTGATTCTGATCCACAGTAAAGTTTGAGAATGACTGTTTAAGAAAATAACTTCAGCATATGTCTCTACATTAAATTTGAGATATTCCTAGGACCTGGAGGTCCTAGGAGGTACCTAGGAGGTACAATGATAGTCGCTGATGCAGGTAAATTAATAAGTGGAAGGTAAGCTGTTTCTTGAAGAGTCTATGTTATAGACCAGAGGTACAAAATAAACATCCCTATTTATCAAGCTATCTCTGTTCCTTAGGGGGAAAAAAAAATTTAATATACATCTATCCCTTATCATCCATGGGTTTGGTAATAAAAATAGCACCCAAACATATATTTAGTTATATAATTGCTTGTACAATGGTAATACTCTCTCCAATTTATAGTTTAATATTTGTTATTTTGGAATTTGGTCTAATTTAGAAGAACTTAAGAAGGTTAAAATAATTTTTAAATTACACTCAAAATAGATCATTTAATACTGTGAGGAAAATAGATAATATTTAATAAATAATTCTAGGCCACCTTAAATATATTATCTTAAGTTTCATGAGCACTTCGAATTATTAATCACTTGATTTAGTAAAAAAGGAAATGTCGATTTGCTATAGCTAGTAAAATATGGAGCCACTTTGCACAAACCTGAGAGTTGAAGCTTTGGAAACAACAGTTAACAGCACTATTTCACTGATGCAGTGGGGAGTACTGTAGGCCTGGTGTTAGATTTAGGGTCAGTGGTTCTCAAAGTATGGCTTCTACACCACAGTATTTGCATTATCTAGGAACTAGTTTGAAATGCACATTCCTTAGCCTTATCCTCGACCTACTGAGGCAGAAACTACAGAGCTTGGGGAGCCAGCAACCTGTTTTAATCAACTCTTTAGGTGATTCTGATATTATGTAAAATTTGATAACCATCTATATAGATTTAAGACCAGGTTCTATTATTTACTTTCTTTAGAATGTTAAACAGATAATTGAACATTATGAAATTATCTAGTCTCAAAAGGAAGTTAATAGGAATTTGTATGTGTTAGGTGTCTATGAAAATTCTGAAATAACCCATGAGAATTTTGTAATTGTCAGAGTACTCCAAAGACATTACTTGGTCTTAATTTATCATAGTAGCCTGTGAATGTGACTGAAATTTTCACCATCAGTTATGCCTTTAGGAATATGATATCACCATGGGAAACCAGTACATAGCTTCTAAATCAACAGCTCTAATTGATCAAAAAATGATTTGTGTGTCAGCTTGTTGTCAAATACAGAGTCAAGGTTGAAGGTTAGAGGAGATAGAATGAAAGTGAGTGGGAAAGATCTGAGCACCCATTTTGGAAGTCATGAGGAATTGCAAAGAGCTATTGGGAAAGGAGATTAGAAAAATAATTTAATGAAATATAATAGTACCAACCCTTACTTCCATTTCTGCCTTTTCCCATTGCCTAGGGTCTCATTCGATTTATGTTTGTGCATGGCTCAGAAATCTCCATTTTTCACATTGAAACAGTAACCCTCAGATTTGAGCCAGAATACAAGGGACATTTTGGGTCACTTAAGGGAGGGTCCCAAGAAAGTACTATAGCTCAGATTGGACAAGTGCATTTGACTTGAGTCCTGATCCACAACTGGTCAGGGAAAAATCAAGGGTTGGGCACTGAGGATGGGTAGACATCTAAAGTCTTCTTTATCATAACTCTTACTGAGGTTTAGGCATAATTGCTGGGCTCAAAAGAGGTAAATAATGAAATGAAAGCTCTTGGAATTCAGATGGATGAAGATCTAGGCTATCCCTGCGTGTGTGTGTGTGTGTGTGTGTGTGTGTGTGTGTGTGTGTGTGTCCTCCTGCGTACAAGCTTTGTACCCGACCCCCCACTGAATCCTTTGGGTAACTAAAATAAAGACTAGTGGGGAAAGTTGGGAAGATAGCTCACAGAAACCTCACACTTGTGGTGTAACCCCCTGCCAGTTACTTTTTTCTTCTCTTTTCTAATAGTGATTAGTCCCAAGAGGATGATTCTGTGATGCTTTGGAGATAATAGATTTGAGAGTAGATTATTTTATATTCCATTCAGATTCTTCTAGTTTGCTTAAAGAGTCTACCCTCTGAAATTTCTTTTATTTGCAGGTTCACATTTAGTGATTAATAGAATGTACATCACTGATTAACTGAATGATTAAAGAATCTCCTAATTCTATAAGCACATTTTCTTTACCAAAGAGGAAATTACTAATCCAGATGAATCTGGAAAGCTGAATCTAATAATACAATGAAAAGATTATATAGATATAATTTAGTAATTTTTCTACATGTTTTATACCTTTTAGAGTGGAGAAAATGCATTATTGTGGAGGAACAAGTGTGTTTTATGCTATTGCATAAAATAAACGAGAAAAATCAAAGATTGCCCCACATCCCAAATTTTTAACTTGCATGTGGATTCAAACTTGAAAAAGGAGTGGAATGATTATGTTGCCCAAGCCAGATATTGCCTTCATGGAACCAACAATTATTATTATTTTCAAGAGAGCAGAAAATAAGGGAGTGACAAATTATTAAGTTTCAATGAGTACTTACTTCTCTGCATAGATCTCTGAATTTAAGATGGAATTTTTTTAGTATGACATCATTTTATATGAAAAATTTCCCCCATACAATGTTTTGCTGCATTCAGTTATAGTGACAGTCACAGTGTTTGAATTTCATAAATCACAATCAATTTCTATCTTCAGTTTACTTCTTCACTCTCCAAACATTAAAACAAATTTACAGAAATAGTTGACTAATTTCATTACCATATGTTCTCAGAATGATTCATGATAACCTTTAGTTTTTCTTGGCATTCTCTATTAGGTTTCATTGTTGAAACACCAGACTGAAGGACAGCACTCTAGTATTTATGAAATGCAGTATGTTTATAATTGTATCACGTCTTATTATCATTAGTTCTGAGTCTTATCAACTGCCACCTATTTGTGACCATTTCTTGGAAAGGAACTGTTACTCAATTTATTTCATATAACAGTAAATCTCATGCACAATGACATTTTGTTGAATTTTAAATGATTTTAGTGGAATTTAAACTTTTTTTTATGAAAAACCTTTTATGTAGGTGAGTATGCTGGAGTTCATATTCATTTTAGTTCTTAATTCATCATTAATCTTATGAACTTTTAATAACCAGTTAATTTGAGATGCCTCTATATATTGCTTTATTTGTCAAGCTTGTTTTAATTATTATTTTTTTAATTGTTTTAGTTTTATTTCAGAGTAAATCATATATTTTAGAAAGCAATAGTAATTTGGGTATTGGACTTAATACTCATATCTAAGTAAGCTACATTAAGTGATACCTTAGGCTCCAAAAGAGTGAATATGCTCAGTTTATTTTCAGGTAGCTGTTTATGAGGTGTAATAAAAATATGGTTGAGTGACTTTCCTCTTAAGTTGTAGTGAAAGTATCATGTGAAATTGATATTCAAAGATTTATCTAAGAAGGCTAGCACTTTATGAAGCATTTCATTAGTAATGAAATGTTACTTTCTAAGGGTCCAAATAACTTTTTCATGTACTTCAGTTTTGAAAGTTACCAGACAATATTTACTGGCATACACACTATGCTAGAATTTTAGCTTTATGTATTGATACTTCATCTATATGCATAAATGAGATTTAATCATGTAACATAGTGCTTGTATCTACTGTTTCATGTCTAGAACTAGGTAAGAAATGCAGCTTTAAAGGAAAACCATTTGTTTTATCTTTTTTTGCCTAAAGCCAACCATTGATTGACTGCTATGATATGAATTTAGAGGTAACTAAAATCCCAATATTGTTGAAACTACACTACTATATAATCTGTCAGTTCTTAGTGATGCACATAAAAGCCAAATACATTTTCAATTGCTCAGTGTATTGTGAAAAGTCTAATGAGACTTTTTTTTCCCTCTTGCAAAATCTCCATGGGCTTTGAGTTACATCTTAAGGATTGTGTTGTGGTTTTACAATTAACCTGTCATAGTGAGGAGTACACATTGATATTTTGTTGCAGTTGTTTCCTTTTATACCATATTCCTTCAGCATGTATTTACCAAAAGCAATCTATAGTACCATTAAAAGAGAGCTTTAATTGAGGGCTGGTTTAGAGCTCCCTGTGTGATTTTTGTTGCTGTCACTTCTGGAATTTTCTGGTAGTAAAACTTTCAGATCCTTAGTTTATAATTGCAGTTGCTTATGATTCTTTCATTCTGCTAAGTCTCCTCGATGAAGGGCATTCTTTGTTTGGTTTCCTTTGGTTTTGTTTGGTTTTGAGATGTTTTTTCTTATGCTCTTAGCCTCCTTGAGATGGCAGTGTTAGCTATTTACTCTAGAATAAGATGCATTTTCTTTTCAAGAAAGGAAACACTGTTTTAGCTTTATTTGATACTGACTTATGTGTTGCATTGCTACAGCATTTTGAAGTTCATAATTTTCTAAAAGTCAATTATATACCAGATATTATTCTGAGAGTTATTCTTTTTTTAATTAAAAGGAAGGAAGGACGAGGAGGAAGAAGCATTTTTAAGGAAGAAAGGAAGGAAGAGGATGAGGAAGAACTTTCATTCATTTTTAAAAATATTTGGTTGTTTCCCCCAGCCCTGAGTTCTGAACCCGGGTGTTTGGGCTACGCCCTACCCACCGATAAAGTGCATGAGCTACCTGGGCATGTCCCATTATTCTCTCTCTCTCTCTCTCACTCTCTCTCTCTCTCTTTCTCTCTCTGCATTTTAAACAGAATTGACTGATAAATTAATCATCAATGTACATGTTCAGGGAGCATTAATTTTTATTTTGTCATTTTTCTTCTCATTCATTTTGAGATTACTATTAAAAAGAAATGCTTAAGTCTTCTAAAAGATGATTATAAGAAATATCTAGGTCATGTATTTAATGTATTTATCTTGATTCTTAGATTCTTTGATTCTTAGATATTTGTGGATGAGTAGACTTGTAGTCAGGGAACTACAATATTCGTAATCATTTACATCAATATTGCATAGGAGAAAGATCATAGAATAAAGACTAGACAAATAGAGCTCTCTGTTTCATCTGTGCAATTGATGAACACAGCAACATTTTAAAACTTCATTTTTCACCATTAAATATGCTCTGGGATTTAAGTTAACAAAAGCAAAGGATCTTTTTTGTTCTAGAATCAAGGAATGAGTACGTAGTCATTTGTGCCAGTGTACTAAAAAGAGTAACATGAGAATATTAAGGAAAATGTTTCTTCTTTCGATGGAAACAGAACATTGGCAAATGATTTATTACTTTTCGTCATGAAGAAAGAAAATAATGATAACAATAAGGGAAAAAACAAAGCTCTATGGTTAATGTTTCATATGTATTGTCTCATCTAATAATTTCCAAACATATGATTTTATAATCCTTTCCAAAGCACATGACATTGACACTGTTGATAAAAATTAGGTTTGAGGAGATTGATGACACTGAGAAATAAGAAATGGAGCAGGGCATATGGCCCATTCAGAGAGACTTTCGAGTTTGAGACGTTCACTCTGAAAAGAGACTTTTGTATTAAAGGAAATAATTTTAACACTCTTCTACCTCACATTTTTGCTTTCCTCTCTTTTCCTATTCTTACAAATAAATTTTTCTATTAGTTATCTATTAACTACTGTTTCTTGCTCTAATATAAAAATTAAGAGCACATAATCTATGGGACATTAGTTCCATAACACAGAATATAAGTACTTTTGTTTTCCATATAAAATATTTAGTAATACATTATATTACATTATTCACTAAGTTGGACTATTTAATAAAGTTTTTGAGGAATTCTCCATTGATTGTACCTTTAAGTCTTCTTTTGTATTGGACATCTTCCTCTCTTAGAAACATGCCATTGCTTTTACAGATTCCTATTCATTGTCTGAAGTCCATCCAGAACTTAAGAACATAATTTTACATTATTCAATAAATATCATTTATCCAAGTTTTTAATCCAAGTGTACAATAAAATTCATAGGATGATTCCTATAAAGTAAATCGAAACTTTGCATAGGCTCTGAATAACCCCATAAACATTAACTGAAGAGAAATGTCCTTATGTCCATTTTAGCACAGATAGAATATCTATTGGGTTCCATGGAAAAAAAACAAAGATGAGGCAGATATTTTGTGCCTTGATCCCTTTGGCATTTGTTTAGGTTTATAAAGACCTACACGTTACTGGGACATTGGTCTATATCATATCTTATTGATATTGGGTTATTTCATGATCCTATACCTAAATTAAAAAAAACACAAATACTGAGGGTGAGTAAAGGGTGATTTCATTGTTACCTATTTGATTGTAGAGCTTACATTTCATTACCTTCAAAACTGTAAAAAATGTTTGGCTTTTAAGAAAAATAAATTCCTTGAATTTATTTGGCACATTAAAAACGTACTGTTTTTAAATGATGCTGGTAAGCTTTTGCTTGAAATAATAGACATAACAGTATTGCTTCATAATTCAAAAGTTAGTTTAATTTACGAGGGTATATATTGCTAAAAATAAACATGAAAAGTTTTTTTTTCATGGGCATTAGATTCTATGGCAGTCTTTTTGTCTACTCAGTAGATGTTGCCAAAATTATGGTCCTAGCAAAGAGTGCAAATTGGATCATTAACATTGGAAATAGAAATGAAGGGATTGATTAGAATGAATTATGTTAGCTTTAATGAAAGCTTGGCAAAAAAAAAAAAAAATGAATTCTGGTTACTAATATAAATGGCCTTGCTAAATGAGTAAACAACTTTCTGTTCTTAAAACAAGTGAAAATATAAAAGGAATAATGAATGAAGAACAAGATTGAAATAAAGTAAAATTAAATGAAAAATGGTCAAATAAAAGTAGCAAGAGCTTGTATAGTCATTGATAACACTAGCTTCTTTGTACTTCCCTTAGTAATATACAGTTATTTATTTCTTAATTCTTTCACATGCATATTTATCAAGTAACTACTAGTGACATGGTTTTGTCTCTTGTGCAGTGTATCTTTTTATACATTGTTCCTCTTGATATTTACAAAGATATAGGTAATATTTTAACTCATATTTTATATATTATCAAACAGAAACTGAGACAATACCTTGAATCTAGCGTTTTAATATCTAACTCTTTTCCAATAAGAGACACCTTAACTTATTCCACATGAGATTGATGAGTATATTGATGATGCTTTATCAATAATCTTTTATTGTCTTGATAATATGTTCTATTTTTAAAGGAATTTATTTTAAATTTTGACATAGTAGTAAAATATGAAGTCAAAGCTTCATAACCTATATCTGTTGTTGCTTTAGCTTTATTTGCAGTGTTATATACCAATATATCATACCAAGTTGTGTATTTTCTTGGATAAACATTTAAAAAGATAGGCCTATTAATCAAATCTGACTTTAAAATGAAACCTTGAGATGTAGGAAAAATTAATTGGTATTCTATGAACTTCAGATTCTAAGTTCTATATTTGAAGTATTTTTGTGTCCCATTTCCCATGAGGATACTGAAATAATAGGAATTTGAGTTTGGACTTTGACCTGTTTAGCTGATAATACTGATCTAGCTTATCCCTACCTTTGTATGGTTTGCTATCTGACTAGTGTACAACCTTGGTCCTTGAAACCAGCTGACATTCAGTGATATATATAAGGAATAAATACCAGTTTTGCCCATTAACTAGCGTTTAACTAATCACAAATTATTATTAATTAATAGTTTGAATAATACTCTGTAAGTAATTTAACCTAAAAGTGAAGGCTTTAAACATTTAACTTAATTATGATTAGTTACTTCTATTTAAATACATGATAAGATATTTATATAAATTTAAGTTTTTAAATCAAATAGTTTTTATGAAGTACATTTGCCTCCAAAAATAATATTTTCATTATATAAGAACCTTTCCGGGTATTGAAGATAATTAAGAATGTGCTACAGGGAAGATTAAATGAGCAGAGAAGCTTCTATAAGAACACCAAGTAGAGAAAGTAACTCCGGTTGAGAGACAAGAAAGAGAAATAAAGAAAATGTAATTGTGACAGCACACTGCAGTAGCAACAACAACACAGTAACCTTGTGGTCAGGGTTTCTGCAAATCCGCAGCTTTTCAGAAAAACGTTCAGTCTGCTGGATCACCAAAGGCCTCAGAAGGTTAACAAGTGGAGAGAAAAGACAAAGAAAATTCTTGAATGTGTTACAGATTTTACCATGCATTAGAATCTGGAGAACAGCAGTGAATGACCCTCAATTTTCCCATTGCTGATCAAGAAAAGCAACAAATTGTTACTAGCAGAAAAGGTGAATGAGCATTTCTTACTGACACAGTATAAATAAAAGTCTGCTTTTGTAATATATAACATATATGACACTTTATAGTAGATTCTGTTGATTTAGCATCATAACACAAATTTGTTAAGATTACATGTTTTATTTTTTAGATAGTCCTATCTATCCTGAAGGTTAGCCATTGATGAGCAGTTAAAGAGAATTCTCTCCCTCCATAAAAATTGAAGGGGATTTTTGAAAGATGACTTTGAATATGATTCTATATCATATTATTTTCCAAAATAGATTTGGTTTAAGGTACATATGATAGCAAATTTATGTCTGTATATAACACAGTAAGTTTATCACTATTTCCTTTCATATCTTCACTAGTATTACCAAATTTTAACACTGCTTAATGAAATAGGAAGTTTTAAGAGTGACACCATTAATTCTGTAAGAATTTTATCTAAAGAGGTTTATGAATTAACATCTGTAGCTTCAAGGATCCTCTTCCAGACAATCAATGAATACTCAACTTCTAGAAATTTTAGTTTTAGTAGGTGAGGTTGAAACAATTTTGCACATGAAACACTCTTAAATTCAGTATATTCAGCTGTAGTAAAGCTCTAAACATGAAACCTATTGGTCCTACAGTTTTATTTTTTTAAATAAGTTACATAAATATTTTATCTTTGTTACTCTTATAAAGAAAAGGCCCATAATGATCATCCAAATAAGTAGAGAAAATGTACTCCTATTCCCTTAATGTTATAACTGACATAAAATCAACAGGAATAAATGAATAGAACATTTGTGTATGCATTTATGCTTTCTATGATTATACTTACTTCCATATCCTTTTTTAATTACACTTTCAAATTTAAGTATTGAAGTATAAAAAGCAATATAAATTAAGAGGGAATGAAAATGTTTTATCCTGAAAGTGCAAAATATGGCAGAAATAGAATGTTTGGAATTGTAGGAGGTAACACTATAAAATGAACAGATTATAGTGGGACTACTATAATTATAGGGACCTGAAGCTTAATTCCAGCTCTGTCATTTAATAACTCTTTAAAACCTGAAATGTTTCTTAGCCTATCACCCACTTTCCTCATCTGTCTGCACAGAAGGGTACAACTGAGCATAGTCATAAATGAAGAGGTCTTGGATAAAAGATTTTGCTCAAAATATGTTGGTCTTCTCTTTGTAAAATGGCTCATATCTTACAGGAAGGATCATTTGTATAACTGTATAAAACTAAGGGAGATGACTGTCAGTAATTAAAATGATACTAACTTAGTATTAAAGTAATAGCTTAAAAAAAAGGCATATCCACTGGAGCATATTCTCATGATCACCATTAGTAGCAGCAGCAGCAGCAGCAGCAACACACTCAGACATTGTTTTAGACCAACATAGATGCTGTTTCTATTAATTTTTAAAATACATGCAATTGAAATAATTATTGATTTAAAATTGGCTACTAGCTAGAAATAACATCAAGGTTAATGAAGTACATTTTAACACAATTCTGTGTTGTTAAATTACTATAAGGAATATTTGGAAATGTTTGCTGGAGATTGGCCAATGAATTACTAAGGAATTATAGAGATAATTAGCTTTATTAAATACCTTATTTTGTTTTCTGGTGTCTGCTATACATTCATTTAGTTTGCAGATGGCTTTAGTTTGTGGTGGTTTAAATAAAAATATATGAGATGATCAATTCAAGTAAATAAGAAACTGTATTTATAGGAATTTTGTGGATTGTCTTTAGAAATAAATGTGGTCAGGAAATATTAATAGTCTAAATACCAAATATATCAACCTAGTGCCTAATACATAGACTTTTTATGATATTTGGAAGGTAATAACTGATTCTTATCAAGATGTGCTTTTGACTATCAAAGGGTTAGATTTTTTTAAAAGGGGATATGGACATTGATTTTGGAGTCTGTGAGTATAAGTAGGTCTGAAGTTATCAAAGCTAATTGCTTTTTATAATGCATCTGGCATATAGATTATTCAGAAATCTTGGCTAAAGTGAATAAAAAGAGTATTTCCACATCTGTTAAATTTGTGTACTTATTAAGTTTAGAGGTAAAGAAGTATGTAATACCGAAATAAAAGCATGTAAGTTCTATTCATTGAGACCTTATGAATTTAAAACTTCTTTTAGAACAAGATGAGTAAGCCCTATGCTGTAGTGACACAGATTTTGAATCTGAAATATTCCTCATTTCTGTACCTCTTGGAAATAATTTTGAAACTCATTAGCTAATATTTTACTTTATCTTTAAAACATAGATGATGTACATTTATTTTATTTTTTTCTATTTTTCTAAAACATATCCCATACCAAATATACAATTTAAAGAAATCACTTCAAATTTAAAAATACAGTAAAATATACTTATATATATACTTTATAATACTATTAATTTATTCTGCTATGTTTTCTGCATTGATATCATAACAGTAAATGTTCAGATAAGTGATGGAGATTCTGAAAATTATTCTGTTCCTTTAACAAATATTTAGATAATTCATATAGAGAAATTGAAACAATTGTTATCTTTTGAATGGTCTTATTTTTGTTGATCTTATGAGGTACTCTGCAAAATAATATATTTCTTTAGAGCAGTTGTGTATATATTTTTCCATTTTAATATGCCAATAATTGAAGACCCATCTTATTTTTGTACTGGTCAGGTTTTCTGCAATATTTGTCTTTGGTTTGAAATTACATCAATTTTGTAGTCTATTATAATGAACTGGGTGGCTTACAAGAAACAATTGAAATATATGTTAATGAGATAATATGTTGATAAAATGTGTGAAAACAAAGTGGGTAAAAATTGCTGCAAGTTTTATTAAGGTTTTCTCTCCTTTTCACTTTTGTTGGATTGTTTTACAACTGACAAAAGGCAAAGAAGTATTCATAAAAGTGCAAATGAATTGTATGCTGGAACTTAATTATTGCCAGTTTTGTACTGACTGTTCCACATTTGTTTTTATATTCATTCCACATTTCTGAGGATCTCCATGTGTGTGCATTCTAAGTACTTATCTTTAACTTGGTTCTGATATTTCATTGGTCTCTTCGTTAATTAGTGAATTAAAATATTTGATACATGTTTGTATTATAGTTGGGTGTCAAAATGTTTTTCCTAATTTTGAGAATGATAATAAACATTTTACATTCCTTAAGATTCTGCTGCAGTTTTCCTTTTAAAACAATAGATTTCTAGAAACTTTAACCCTGTACAGTACTTTAGACATTAAATGAGTTTTTAGTGTAAAAATGACTGAAAATAAATTCTTGCAAAGAGACTAAATGTTAATGTTTATGGTGATAATAAGGACGTCACAAATCTTAAGTGTGGCAATATATGTATGCTCACACACGTAAAGCAAATATATATCTTTCTATTTGTAGATGTTTATTTATAGTTATTTTTGTATATAATTCAATAAACTGATATATTCTTTTTAAGGTTTAACTCTAAGAAGATTACCATTTCATATAATATGGAAAATAAACAAAGCAAAAGATAATCCCTATATTCAAGGACAATTTTACTGTGCTTTTATATGTTTAATTAAACAAATCAGTCCCATTAGAAAAATTTTTGGCACATTTAAATTATGTAAGTTTTATTTAAAAAATGTTCCTATGCCATTTTTATTCAATTACTGATTGGTTTCAACTAAAATTTAATATTTCTAAGGCACAGAGGCAGATAACAGTCATGGATATTACATTCATAGGTATCTTGATAAACAGATTACAAAGCAGGATATTTGAATTTTATTTTCTTATTGTTCCATATAATTATGTTATTGATGAAAATAGTGTGTTAGAAAATGACCATCAAAGAAAATAGCATAGTATTTTCTTTGCCTTCATTCAAAAAATAATAGAGCTATCATAGCCTCTTCAGTCTGTCTCAAGATATTCTAGCTCAAATTCAGATGGACGAGCAAACAGACCAACTCTGAGAGCAGCAACGATAATTGACCAGATGGATTTCCATCGCCTCACCTGGATCACCACAGTGTGTGCCTAGAACAATCAGAATGCATGACTGATAATAGTTGCTCAACATGAAGTATAATTACTTGTAGGAGAGTCTTTTTTTTCCTTTCATTTAGGAGATTCTTAGGATGATTTGTTTCACTTTGAGCAACAGCTACTAGAACTTCAATTCTACTTCATGTAAATTATTCTGTAGTACCTTTGTCATTAAAGATGTAAAAGAAAGTGAACTATTTTGACAAAGGGAAAAAACTCAAAGGATTATATCATTAATCTATTAACCTCTTTTTGTTCTAAAAACATGAAGTAATACAGATAATGAAATATCAGTATCCAAATCATGTAACTCCTCTTTAAAAATTAATGAAAAACTTGCATGTACATAGGAAAATAACTTCAATATTTAAAAATATGTTTATCCATTCTTTTTTCATTTGCCAAAAACAAGAGTAATTTCTTTTAGTGACCACCTATTGGAAATCCATCAGCCACATCATCACTCCATACTATATAAGGTGGCACATGACATGAAAACAGCCACTCAGTTGCACTGGTATGGGACTGACTTTTCAGCTGTTGACATGAAGTGGGGGATCATCCACTGTAGTGGTGATCGAGACAATGAGTACTGTGGACACTGCACCTGCTCTGAGTTTGCTGTGATGGTTTCCCGTTTTGTCTGAGCTATCTTGACATTCAGCTGCTTCTCTACCTCCAGCCAAGTCCATAAGCTGTGCTACATGCCTCCACACACTTCAGATTCCTTTTTGAAAATTAACTAGATTCTATTTCTGTTGTTTTTAACCTCTTACATTAACCGATGATGTTTTAAACCCACTGATAGATTTTAAGTTGAATTTTCTGATGTTATTTCTATGAGATAACA
Source organism: Solenodon paradoxus (assembly GCA_004363575.1). Lineage (NCBI taxonomy): Eukaryota > Metazoa > Chordata > Mammalia > Eulipotyphla > Solenodontidae > Solenodon > Solenodon paradoxus. Next base: position 24,833 of record RJWH01005337.1, on the reverse strand, counting down.
TATATGAAAACCTGATTATGCAAAGAAGCTCTGAAACAGCTAAGACATTTTCTGTAAAACTTGCCATCTCTTCATTTGTATGTATAGACAATCTTCATATTTCAGTTTTTTCTTTAAATTGTGATAAAAACACATAACATGAAAGCTACCTTATATCTAAGTGTGCACTACAGTATGTTAAATTATATACACATTTTTGTACAGTAATATTTTATTACACAATTGCATATATATATACATCACATATTCTTACCGCTTACTCATGGATGGACATTTACATTGTTTCTACCCATTACTTGTTGTGAATAATATTGTAATGAAGACGGGCATGCAGATACTTCTTTGATACAGTTTTCGGTTCTATTGTGTAAAATACCTAGAAGTAGAATTCTGAATCATATGGTTATTCTCTTTATTTTTGAGGAAACTCCATACTGTTTTACATAGTGGTTGTACTATTTACACTCTTACCAGTATTTCTTTTTTCATATACTAGCTAGCTCCTATTATTATTGTCTTTTTTTTTTTAAAGGGATGGTACAGGCAAGAATGAAGGTGAGTTGGCAAACAGGCAGGAAGAGAAAGAAGGAAGCATATTTTTTATTTATTGTATTTAGTTGTACATATTTGTTGTTGCCTCTGCCCAGGGACATGAACCCAGGTATTTGGGATGTATGTGGACTGTGCCCAGCCACTACTCCACTAGGGCACACTGATAATTGCTATTTCTAAAGTGTAAAAGTATTATGTCACTTTTGTTTTGATTTACGTCATGTCAGATTATCCAAGAGACTTTTTAAAGAAGTTAGATGTCTCTTAAAAAGGAAGGAAATTCTGAAACCTGCTACAACATGTATAAACCTTGTAGACATGCAAAACAAAAGAAGCCATTCACAAAAAGGTAAATATTATGATTCATCTTATTCTGTGGAGTTACCAAATTCATAGAACCAGAAAGTTATTTGTGGTGGGTTCAAGGCTTAGGGAGTGAGGAAGATTAGGAGTTGTTATTTAAATAGTATATGACTTCAGTTTTGCGTAATGAAGTTCAGGATGTTGGTTACACAAATAATATGAATATGCTTGATACTATCAAACTGCACTATTTTGTTATGTCTTACCAAATTTTTTAATACACAAATGATTATATGTATACTTCCACTGGAACCTATTTAAATCCACATCTTTTTTTTTTGAAGCAGAGAGAAGACTTCCCTTTACCTATGTTGGGAAAGATTCTGAATCTTACCTCCCTATATATACAAAGATGTTAAATTAGTAACTGGCATGACAGCTAGATAGTGAGATTTGCCATATCCATATACAATGTCAGCTACAAAGAGTTCCTACCATAAGTAGATAATACAAACAAAATCAATAAAACAATATTCTGTAAAAATTCACCTTCATCGGTACCAAAAAGTTCATATTAAAATAGTAACAAACATTAGAAGTGATAAATGATAATTGGATAAAAAATTAAAAGGAGAAAAACTCTCAAGGTATTGAGATTGCAGTTAAATTTTAGTATGTACTATGACTGGTAAATAAGTGAATGCAACAAAATTTACCATTTCTGGAAGATGATGGAACAGTGATGAATCTAAATCTCAGATTTATACTTCTAATTTTGTAAATTCACTTTCTATAATGTGTCTAAGGTAGGAAATTTATTAGTATTTTAAATTATATTTTAAAGATTGAACAACTTTATAAGTAATGATAAAATTATGGTGATTATCTTACAGGCATCAAATATAACCTTTAAAACTGTTTAATCATTGGAAGTTCTCATGACACGGTGCTGAATGAAATCTATCCACCCACTTCTCCATACATGCATCCATTCAGCTGATTAATTTTGTTAATCAGTAGCTATTATGTATGCAGTTTCATATAAACACAAAAATTGCAACTAATGTAATACACCAAAACAGCATCATGCTATGATTGCCAAAATTGTGAAGACATGTATATTATATACATTTCCAACAGTGGAATTCATTTATTTGAAAAATATAAAGACATTTTGATTTTAAGATGTTTTAAGAAGCAAGTAATCATATTGCGTCAAAGTATTGACTATAGAGAGTTTCAGTTAAGACTTTTCCCCAGACATATTTGACTGTCTTTATTTAATATATACTTTATGTTTGCTGAGGAGTTAATTTTAAATAAGAATATAAGTTAGGATAGAAAGGTTTTTACATGGCTTTATTTGGTACAAACCTGAACATATTAGAGAAATAAATCATAGTCCTTATTATATGTTAAATGACTGACAAACCACATTGTTATCAAAGAAAACAATGAAATCATTCACATTTTGTAGTCTGCATAGAAAACTGTAGAGATTAAAGTTATTAAGTGAAGAGCCTTACATTAGTAGCTTTAATGACAATGTATCTTCCTCTTCTGAATGTCTGTGATTTAGTGAGGAGAAGAGGGAGCTCTTTTTAGTTCATATTCATTTAGCAGACGGACCATTAAACGAACCTCATTATATATAGGAATCAAATAAGAGTTGGTGAGTGTTTAATAAACATTACCCCTGGGATATTTTTTTCTTTTGTTTGGGAAAAATTTTTTTTAAATATACTGATGTTGCAATGGAAGCAGGATTGACAGTGATGGATTAGTTTTTTTGGAGAGTTCTTTAGCAACTACAAGTTAATGTAGAGCTATTTCTGACAAATGTTTCATTATTGTTGCCAAGAAATAAATGTGTCAGTTACATGAACTAGCAAGGAGAATATTATTTCTTTGAGATTTTGTACTTTTTAAAAATGTTGAACTAGGAGTCAGACAGATTCTCTGGTACTGATCATCATACAAAGTTCCCATGTGACACTGGGAACTTAAATTTTCTTGCCCTGAATGTGTATAGTTCTATTAATTACTTATGTACTAAATAAAGCAATAATAGTTGTCAAGGTGCTTTAACATATTGAAGGAAATATATAAAGGCAAAGTTATTAGTGATAATTAACCTATTTAGGTAAATCTATCAGTTGACAAGCATATGGGCAAGTCATAAAACTTAAATCATTTAACAAAATGATATAGGATAGCATCTCACTCAACCCTCTCTTCCAATTAAAAATAATCCTGCTTGGCATATGAAAAAAATTATAATTTTTATACCTAAAGAATATTCTTATGGAAAAAGTGACCAGGATTATGTCTTCCTCAAAAGAAGATGTTTACTGAGTACCTATCAATAAGAAGGTAATTTGGCTATGTCAAGATTCATAACTGGGAGTGCTAAAAAGCTGGAGGCAGGGAACCCCAGGAGGAGGCTATGGATATAGTTTTTGTGAAATAATGTGGATCTGACTGTCTAGAAAACTCACCATGAAGAATTCAATGAATATGTCTGTTGAAATTCCACTGCGTATGGAACATATTGCCATTGCTAATTCTTACTTTCTAAAGAAATTCTTAAGTAGGAAAGAACAGTAAACTATTAGATTCCCATTAGCTTTAGCTAGAAGAAGCACTTAGATATAGCTGTAATGTGTATGCCCTCTGTTTACATGACTGAATTAAAATCTTTGGGAGAACCATTATTGTGATTGGTAGAGAGAACCTACACATCATTTTTTCCCATTTTCATATATTACACCTGCACTTAATCTCGACTTCAAGCATTCAAGAACTTAAAGTTGAATCTAAACATATAAATAGCCCAATATGAATTTAAATTTGTAAAAAAAAATTGCTGCAATAAAATAATAAAAAAATGGAAACACAAAATTGTTTAGACACACTGCATGGTTGTAATTTATATGTACATAACCAAGAACTGAGAGCCATTATACACATAGTGGGTTATTTTTCTCCTTAATTATATTTGCTATTGCTTAGACTCTATTTTCTGTTTTCACAGGTAAGTCCCATCATCTCTTTCTCTTTTCATATTGACTTTGTCATAAGACTTTGTGTTTTTCTCCTTTCTCATATTGTTCAGGGTACAATGAGATGACTAGTAAAGCTTGCACATATCATATGAAAACATAACAGAAGACTAAGGGTATAGAAACAGTTGCAAAAGAAGTAGTACATGTGATTTTACTTGAACTTATTTAATATGATATTTAAGATCAATTTGATTATATATTTTCAAATGAATAAAAATAATTTACAGATTTTTAACTGAAATAAATTTTATAAGCAGCCTGATAAACTTACTTGGTATAATACGAGGTTATACTCATTATTTCTGTATTATTTCTATGTATCACTGCTGTAATACAAGTTTTGTTTATAGTGTGTCTTGTGAAGTACTGTGGTAGAAAGTATAATAACAATCATTATTCAGTTATTATTCCTATGTTATTGGTGATAAAACTTACATATAGTAGGTTAATTGAAATTTTTCAGGGTAACATAGTTGGTTAGTGATGGAGCCATAATTTGTTTTTTAATGAAATAATTCTATAATATCGAATGTCTAGACTGTTCAAATTTCACAACTGTCCCATAAAATGTTTAATTGGTTTATTTGAATCAGAAATCCAAGCACTATCCATATGCTGTCACTAGTTTATTTGTTCCAATTCTCTTTTCCATGTCTCACTTTTTATATTTGCGGTCTTGCTGTTTTTAAGTGGAGTATCTTGAATCTGTGGTAAAGTTCTGCTATTGTGTCTTTATAGCATCTGCAGCTGCTTTTCCTCAGTGTTTGTTTCTGGAGAATAGGCAAATTCCTATTGCTCTGTGGGGAGGATCTGAATGTCGCCCCTACAAAGGTTGCCATATTCTGACCCATCAGAATCATACTTTAAATCAATGCATCTTACTCTTAACTATATTATGTCCATTACTCAATTTTATGTCCTTTATACAAACACCTGAGGAGATAAACTATTTTCCTTCATCATGTTATTAAGCCATTTATATTTCTAAATAATTCTAAGCACCATAATTGGGGGATGATTGATAGACTGAAAGAACTCAAGGGAGAGAAATCTTATTTTCAATAGATGTGAAATAGCTACAAAAATAATGGTGCACATCAAATCATTTTATTTAAATAGGTTTATAATCATAATGATACATTTAAATCAGAAATAACTGAGTCAGATAAATCTTTGTTATTTACTTTTCCAGTCTGGCGAAATTGATTTCTCTATTCTATTTGATTGGTTATAAATAAATATGAATAAAAATCATTATCACAATTAAGGTTGATAACTCAAAGTAAACTTTGGCAGTCGATTTGCTAGTTTTTAAACAGACCATATGTTCATGAGGATGCAGGCATTAAATGTCCTATAAATACTTCATTAATTTTAAATTAATCTTCATTCATTTATAGTTATCCACACTTTAATTGCTTTAGTGATTTTTTTCCCTAGAAAATTTAAGCAGATTCACAGAATGTTAAAATGTCAATAAGTGTTATATTTATTGGTTGTTCTAATTATAAATGAACATTGTTTCACCCACAATCATCAAAGCCAATAAGGTTGAATAGTAGTAACACATTCAAGCACAATATATAAATATTTATGTTAACATCTTTGTACATAGATTATTAAAGTTGTCAGATAATGACTTATTCTAAAATATGTGACTATTTGATTCATTATTAAAACATGACTTTAATTAGCTAATAAGCTTTCTTATTAAATGAAATGTAGGTCTTTAATATATTTTATTTAAACCATGAATATTTTTGCTTTATTGGGACAATAGTATAGCATATAGTGGCTCATGTTTCTTATTTAGACACAGGATGATAGAAGCTCATTATAATACTAGTATTAGACAACATGGTTAATGTTTTTTGTGAGGTAAAATATTATAGTGAAGTCTTTTTTGTATTAGTTTAATGTTTGCTGTTGCTGTGTTGGAGCCAACTAGTATGGATGCTTTATATAGATAAAATATAAAAGGATATTTAAGTATAAATTTTTTACATACTTAATGTGACAAATATGAGATGCAGATTTTAAAAGATCTATTATTCAAGACCCTTAATGAAGCTAGATCACTCTCTCATACCTTTCACAAAAATTAACTCAAAATTGGACTAGAGACTTGGACATAAGACTGGAAACCATAAAATTCTTGGAAGACAACATAGCAAAGAAATATTCATGACATCAGTTTTAGGGAGGCCTTTGGAGACTTAACTCCAGCACCAAGGGAAACAAAAAGAAAAATAAACAACTGGGACTACATCAAACTAAAAAGCTTCTTCATAGCAAAAGAAAACATCACCAAAACAAACAAAAAAACCTTACTAACTGGGAGAAGATATTTGAACTTCATATTTCTGATGATGGCTCAATAACCAAAATACACAAAGAACTCATAAAACTCAATAACATAAAAACAGGCAATCCAATTTAAAAAAAATAGGAAGAGGAATTGGAAAGACATTTTCCAAAGAGGATATATAGGTGGCCAACAGGAACAGGAAAATATATTCCTACTCCCCAGCTATGAGGGGAATTCAAATCAAAACAACAGTGAGATATCTGTCACCTTCTACCTGAGAAGCCAGCTATTATCGAAAAGTCTGGAAACAGCACATGTTGCAGAGGATGTGAAGGAAAACTGAACATTTTTACACTGTTGGTGTGAGTGCAAATTTGTGCAACCCCTATTGAAAACAGTGTGGGTATTCTTCAAAAAGTGGAATATGGAAGTCCCATATGAACCTTCCATCCCACTTCTGGATATTTACCCAAAAGATACAGAAACATCATTTGCAGAGCTTTATGCACTCCCCATGTTTATTGCAGTCCTAGTCACAATTGCTAAGAACTGGAACCAACCTAAGTGCCCAAGTGTCAGGTGAATGGATCAAAAAGATGTGGTACATATATACAATGGAGTACTACACAGCCCTTAGAAGAGATGAAATCCTGTAATTTGAATCAACCATGGAGGAACCTACAGGGGATTATGCTAAGTGAAATAAGTCAAAAAAAAGAAAGGTAAATACCAGAGGACCTCACTCATAGGTGGAATTGAATAGACAAAACAAAGGAACAATCCTTGGACACTTGCAATAGAACTACCTTTACCAATATGAAGTTGGGTGGGTGGGGAGAGAGTGGTAAATAACACTTAGTGATTTGGTGGAGGGCAGGATGTATTGGCATATAACCGAGGAATGGTGTAACTGCACATATGGGGAACCTCTACCTCTGAGTTTATTTTTATGTGTAAAATAAAAAAAAGTATATGAAAATGTTAGGATAGGCCATTAATTCCTTAGCCTAATTCGACCTGGAATTTACTTTTAAAATAGTGTTTATTCCTAACTTCTATAATTTTGATTTTTCACTGAGTCAGCATGACTGACCAATCCTGAACTAGTGTCAATGTATGGAGAGTTCTTTTACCTAGAAATTTTTCACCTCTATACTCAATGCAGTAGTTAGTCAAGTGCATGCAATTCAAAGTGCAAAAAAATAGGTAATACTTTTGTGCTAGGATGTCACTAGGTAAACATAAGTTCTTGGGTTCACTTAAAATGCTTTGAATTTTTCTTCTTATTTTTTAAACTATAAATATAAAGTTAAAACTATATACTCTAATGAGAAGTAATCAGTTTAGACTATTTTGCCTTCAGTGGCAAAATGGGTCTGACCAAATGGGTCTGAATATCTGTTTTATATACTTCAAGCTCAGGCTTATCAAAGTGTGAATGACAAATATATTTGCTAACTGAAGATCTAGCAGATCTTCTGCTATTTTTAACATACTTTAACAAGATCTGAAAATGAATCTAATGTGTTACCTGTTTTACAACAATCCATGAGCTAAGAATGTTTTTTACTGCTTTTAAAAGATTGTGAAAAATGGCACGCTATTTTGTGACACATGAAGAGTATAAAAAATTCAAATTTCAGAATCCATAAATAAAAGTTTTATCAGGAAACAGAAAAATAAATAAATAAATAGATAAACATCTAGACTATAAACCAAAATTAGTGGTTACCAGAGCAAAGGGAGAGTTGGTGGTGGTTGAGGGAAGGGGTGTGCGTAAATTGGTTCAGTTGTATGGTGTAGGATGAAATTAGACTTCTACTGATGGACATAATGTGTCTATAGGTGTTGATATGTAATGATACGAATCAATGCTATAAACCAATGTTAATTCAATAAAAAAATTAAAAAGAAAGAAAACTAATTTTAACACTTTATACAAATGACTATTTTACTTGAGTATTCATATTTCTCTATCAATTTTTACTATCTCATCTTTCATTTTCACTATTTACAGAATTTTTAGAAGTGTCTTAGCAAAATATTTATGTCAAATTGTGAGATGCAAATAAAACTTTAAAAATTCTAATTGAGGCAAATAAATTCAGAGAGTTTGGCATGTGATAAGAGATATTGCCATAACATTGCTTTAGAACATTATAATTTCATATTGAAATATGACTATGATAGTTAAATCTTCATCATAGTTCTAGTGTTCATTTAATAATGTCAATGAACATTTCAGGACTGTCACTTAAAGAAAATGTATTCAAATATTTGTAGTTACTATGGTTTTATTGCTTTAAACTTTTACTTACTATGTTTCATAAAATTCATTTAAGTTTCTTCCATTTTTACTATCCCTGGACTTTTAAAAAATATGAATATGGATACATGAAGGATTGGTAAAAATTGAAAAATAGATAAACAGAAAGCTATATATCTGTGCTCTTAGGACTATTTCATTTTCTAATATTTTGTCATTTTCAATGGTCTTTTGACCATATTCTTAATTCAGAAATATTCATTTGCTGTGTGCTTTGCTGTTTTTTTTTTTAACATGTCATTTAAATGTTAAATGTCAAATGTTAATGTTTAATGTCAAATGTTAAAGTGCTAACGCACTCTCAGTGTTTGTTGCCATTATTTACTTGAGATGTAACACCATCAAATGAGAGAATAAAAAAGAGGATGTAATTAGTGATGAGCGAATTCAAAGCAACACTATGTAAAACAACCTTCTTCAAACCCAAATAACAACAGCAATCAAGAAACTGCACTTTCTTTATATATACTCCAATTCAGAGGCAGTTTTACTGATTTCTTTCTGGTCATCTTTGTAGAGATCTTGATCAGCTCTTTTCTTATTAGAAATTCTGGGTTGAAATAAAACAGTTGCTGCTACTTGTTTTATGCAAGAGCTTGGATTATTGTTTTTTAGAATTATAATAGGAGAAGAGAAAATATTCTAACACAGCATTCACTTATGGGATTCCACACTACTAAATAGTAGTACCGCTTTATAAACAAGTTCAAATGTCATTTAGTTTATCTGGCTAAATAGCTTAGTATATCAAAGAGTACAAGAATCACTTAGAGGCAGAAATAGTATGCTATCATTTTTTGAGCACTGTGTTAGATAACTTTGTTATCCCACCAGAATCACCTTTATCAGGCAGATGTGCTTATTTCCTAGCTACTTATTGATGACATTCATAGCTGAACTCTTTATTTTGTCCTGAAAATTGCCCTTGACTGATGGAAGTCTGTGGAGGTTGTGTCCTGCTCCAGGGCTTCCCATAGTTAATGACTGATTCTTGTGTAAAAGGTCAGCCCCTTTGCCTTTAGATGGTATAATACTGTGGTGCTAATTCATATTCTAGAAATCCCTGTAGGGCCAGTTTAACCTAGTGGCTTGCTGGAACCAGCTTGCATTGAACTGTTAACTGTTAACATTTCTTCTAAACTGTGTTCAGTGACATCATAAGAATAATGTAAAACTGGTTAGCCAAATAAAAGATAAACTTGACTATGGTGATAGTATGCATGACATTGAAATAGGCCAGCACTAAAAATTATGACTTTAATTTTTTTTTTTTTTTTTTTCCTGAGAGTCATTTATAGGTGAACAGCTGAACTAAACTCTCATCTTTGGCTAGCCTTACTTTTCAGCTGTGTTCTGCTTCCCTCATTTCCACTAGGGGATGTGATCTTACTTGATATCTTATGAATATAAGATGAGTCATTTCTGTAAGCCCTACCATTTGAGACTGTTTCTAGGGAAACTGACCTGAGAGATGTACCTACTATGTGCCAGATACCTTAGTAAGTATTTTACATAGATTGTGTCACATAATTCTTATGGTAATCCTTTGAAGGAGATGTTATTCTCATTTTCTATGAGGAAAATGTGTTTTAGAAGCATGTTCTTTTTACTATATTACACTATGTCAAAAAAATGAGAAGTACGTGAAAAGATCATTTAGTCCATTCTTCTGACTTTTGGCATGGCTTAATGTAAAATATTCAGGAAAATTTATTATCTCACATTTTAGATGGATGTAGCTTGTTAAATGATGAAAGTAAGTCAATTTAAGCAAGGTTGACAACAATTTAAAGATGTGCTATGAGTGAAATTTTGTACTTTGTTCTGAAAAATATGGGTTTGGTTTTCTGCAGTATCCTGGTCCTTTGTCAAGATTGTCATTGAATTTTCTACCTTTTTACCTTGTCAGATATTACTAAAAAGCACAAATATTGTGATTTATCTCATGCTGAAGAAGAAAAAAGTACTTATACACCTTCTGTAGAATTAGTGTAGTAAAATTAGACACCACCAGAAATATGTCATTTGATTTGCATTTTAGGGTAGAAAATATTTTCTGAGACTTTGAAGTTAATGAAAAAAGAATAAGGATATTCTTTGTAGTTACAATTTACATTTAATTTTTTAAAACAAAAGAATATCAAGTAGGCAAAGACAATACAGATTATATCCCCTCTATGGAGAAATTTATATTTAAAATGATAAATATATTATAATTTGTTGAATAAAAATATATGCAGTATTGGCAGTAGTGATGATAAGTCTTAGCTTTTGTCAGTTTTTGTTTTTATTTTGTAGTCAGTCCTCAGATATTTTGTGATTTCTTATAGGCTATGAATGTGCAACAGTCTTTTCTTTTAAACAATTTTCATTAGGTATAGAAATAAAATTATAAATGCATATTATAATTTATATCTCATTAGGAAAGATACTGGTTAAATCATATTTCTAGTAATGATTGAATCAGATGTTGGTTGTAAGTGCTTAACCGTTCCTCTGATTTTTACACCAAAAAAAATATTATAGGTCTGCCTTTGTGGCTTAGGTGGTTGAGGTGGCTAAGGTACAGAGTACATAAAGCCCAAGGACCCTGGTTTGTTGGTACCAAGTTTTTTCCAGTACTCTCTAGTCAATCAAAATAAATGGATCAATAGGGGCAATTTTAGCCACAAAGGAATTTAGTACATCTAGTTTATATTTTTAATATCTTACAACAGATAATACAGTTAAAACTCAATTGGCTAGAATAGTTTTTTTCATAGACTTAAAATCTTTTGACTTTTCTAGGTTTTGTTTCTGCTTAAAATTGACATGGCATAAAGAACTGTATTCTGAAATTGTGAAATGCACAATATATATAAGAAAATGGATTTTGTTACTTGTATTGTTAGGTAGGCTAACTTGGGGAGGGGCTAAAATGGAGAAAGAGGAAACCCCTCACAGTAAAGACCTTATAATTGTCAGATAAAGTGTGGGAGCAAAACACAAAACATTCCTGTGGTCAAGAAATGGAACCAGAAAGGCAGCCTGGCTGAGCTGGCTCTAATCAAACTAAGCAGCCTGACCAACCCAGAGTAACCTTTACCTTATTATAGTAGGATTGACATAAAATTGTATATGGGCCCATACATTAATCTCATTATAACAGAGTGAATTAAGGGTCCTGAGCATGCACAGCTGCGGAAATGCCTATTCCTGGAAAAGGCAATCCTTTCCTGCAAATATCCGCCCTAAAATGCCCACTGGGCAGAGAAAGGAAAAACTACAGAAAAGACCCATGTCACAGATGTGTGTACCCTAAGTGAGAAAGAGGCCCATGCTCATTGAGCTTGGCTGCCTCTTGTAGCCTTAAAGTCTACTTTCACTCTTGTATGTTGAATAAGCATTCCGTTTCCTTTCAATTCTCTGTGTCTGGTGTGATAATCTTACATAGTGGATACAAGGACCTGGACTCTGGGCTTTTCCTGAAGTCAATATGTTAACACCTCTAGGGTTTCTGAATCAGGAGGTCCTAGGTAGAGAGCAGTAATCTGTATGTCTAGCAAATTCACAAACAATGCTAATGCTGTTGATCCCAGGATCATACTTTTAGAAGCGATAGAGTAATAGAAGCAATAGAGTAGAATGTTACAAGATACTGTTGTGAGGAATGAGGAGAAATAAGCATATTTCTCTTAAAATTAGACAATTACAAAAGTAATAGTTTTAAAGAAAGGATATGCTTTAAATTTGATTATATATGTATATATGTATACACATATGTTTAAATATATATATTTAAGTATTTATTTAGTTGTGCACATTGGTTGTAACCCTGAACCCGAGGTATGATCTCACGTCCTTGGGATGTGCTTGGACTGCACTAGTCCGGAGGCAGCTGTCCTAACTATTACTCTGTCAGTGTGTGACTTTATATCATATTTTAAAAGATAGACATTTAGATATGAATTTAAAAATTCATCATATATACACACAGAACTATAAAATATCTAAAAACTGAAAGCTGCAAAATAATATACTGTTATTTTAAGTAAATACTTTTATTTTAAAAGACCAGAAAACATTTTAATATGCATATATATGTACATACATACACACATGCACACATTCATATATTTTATAGTAATAGCTACTCATGGAATTTGAGACTTAGGTATTGTAATATCCATATCACCTTTCAACCCACAAAAAATTTCTTCTCCAGGCTACTATATTTGAATCTTTGAATACCTAGTAATTCTGCCATAGATAGAATAACAATTAATATAAAGTATACAGAAAAAGTAATGAATCTTCTAAATTGAAAAAAAGAGAATGGCATGTTATTATTCAAAAGAAGAGGCCTGGCGTCTGTGTGTGTGTGTGTGTGTGTGTGTGTGTGTGTGTGTGTGTGTGTGTGTGTGTGTGTAGTAACTTCAAAACCTTTTAATTTAGCAATAAGTCAAAAATTATTATTTTCTCTTGGAAATACTTTTTTAAAATACAAACTTCTACTAGGGGTTTCATTTTTTTTTTTAAGGAAAGTTTCAGGCAGTAATTAAGATGAGTAGGCAGGTAGGCAGGTAGGCAGGAAGGCAGGATGAGAGCGGAGGAAGTATTTTTTAAATTTATTTAATTTAGTTGTTCATCTTGGTTGTTTCTGCTAGCCCTGGGACACGATCTCGGTCCTTAGGATGTATATGGGCTATGCCTGTTTGGAGGCAACAGATCCTATCAATAGTCTACTTGGGCATGCCCTATCTGGGTTTTGATGGACAGGAAGTTACAAATGGTGAGTGAAGAAGGGGTTCGTTGAGATACTAGATATGAGAACTGAATTTGAGAACACTAGGCTGTCACATTAGAAGAACAGCAACTCATTTAGTGAAAGAGCACCTCAGCTTAGAATAGACCAAGGGGGACATTAAATCTAAATGTGGAACTATGATTAAAGTCCATGCCATTGGAGACTCTGAGTGATCAAAACACAAAACAGGGTACCTTAACTTAAGCACATGCTATTTTGGAAGGAAACTGTACTTTGAAAGTTCATAAACAGATTTATTTGAAAAAAAGCATTTAAAAATAGCATTCTAATATCTATAAACTTCATTTAAATAGAACTCCTTATTTAGATATGATACCAAAAAGAATTGATGTGCAAACATTTCTTTGACATTTGTATGTTAATTGCTGGCAACTTATTTCAAAAATAACTTTTGAGAACTACAAATTATTGTTACTTTTCTATGTAGCTATATTGAAGCTGTAACCTTTTATAGGTTATCTTAGAAATAATTTTTTATAGGAGGGATAATATCTGTCATTTCCAGAATTATTGGGACATTACTTTGCACCCTTATAGTCACCTATATATTAGTACTTTTTAGGAGGACTGATTACATGAGCGGCTAATTACACATTTTAATTACACATTTAAGTAATTCTATAGTACTCACCTTTTCTAAAACAATTTAAAATGCACACATTTTGCAGATACAAGTACTTTAAAATATGTCCAATTCTTTCAGTGAGAATTAAGACAATTTCTTTCTTTTTTTTTTTTTTTAATCAGTGATACATTCGTTTCCCTAGGTTGGGTGTATAATGATCCTAAATTCCATTACATATTCAGTTTCTCATTCATAAGCAGTAGCTTCCCATTTAGAATGTATTTGGCCTTTCTTTCAGATCTATAAATAGAGAAGGCTGTGGTGTAATAATAGGCAGTGCCTTGGCCTATCTGCTGAGAGTAGGGTTACTTACCAGTTTTTTTCTAACATACTGCACTAAATTATTGTCATCGGTGCCCTAGATGCCCAATCTCTTCTATAGGTGGTCAGTTTTACTATTACTTTTCTTTTCAATATATACTTTTCTGCATATAGATGTATTCACAAAAGATGGAGAAAAGCAAATTTGTTAACTCACTTCCATTCTATCTCTACCTTTAACACTTTGCACAGTATGAAATTCAGATTAATTGTTCATGTTTATGGATTTTCAGTTGGTCATAAGCATTTAGGCATCTCAAATATTAATTTGAAGACGCTTGGAATCTTCTCTGCTTAGTGACCTTTCTTGTATTTATGTAATTTATCTGTCTCCAATATTTTAGGGATCAACTGTAATGTGGTCTTAGAAAAATATAGGAAATTTTGTAAATATGCATTGCATTTTCCTACAAATTGTTTCTCTTAGTTATTGTTGAGAGTTGGAATACACAGAAGACTTTTGGTTTAACTTAAATGTTTTCTTATAATGACCAATTATTGAAACAGTTTACCTTCTAAAGAAGCAAAGGCTACTATGGGCCTTCCACAGATGAAATATGTAATTGAACTTCTGAAATTATGCAGGTGGAAATAAATTGCTTTAGTTAAGTACTTTATGAAATAGCTTTTTATTCACCAGACTTTGAAAAATCACTCACAAGCAAAAGAAATGGAGAAAGCTTATATGTAAACCCGGTTGAGACTAATGGTTGATATATAAATATGTAGATTTCCATTTCATTTTATATCTAAAATGAAATCGAGATAGAAAAATACTGCATATTTTAGTAAAATGGTTCTACCTATTATTCAAGAAAATTTCTTCTAAGTCAAGGATAGAAAAAGAATTAGACTAAGTGCATAGTACAGCTTTGCAAGTAATTAGGCTCACAAAAAATTCTATTTCATAAACACATTTTGCAATCACATATTCTGCCAGTTTGTATTTATTCATGTCACATGCTTCATTTCCTGACTAAACCCCAAAGCACAGTATTGGTGCCCACTTCAATAAATTAACAGGTATTTAAGCATCTTCCTGTAGCTAGACTTCTGTAAATAACTCTTCATTATCCATGTGTTCATTAAGTCCAGGCTGATATCCCTTTGCCTTTATGAGTTGCTCGAGAACTCCCCTCTTTCTGTCAGATGATGTCTGCCTATGGAATGTGGTCTAATTTTAATATTTGCCTAAGTAATGCATAATTAGCATAAACTACTAATCTTTAGTGCAAATCATTTGCGACCACATAGAAATATTTTTTTTAATTGGTAGCATTTTTGTTCCTTGCTGTTAGCCTACATTATTGAGAATTTATTGGATCCTTATAAATTAGACAGTTTTTTGAGGCAAGTGTTAATTTTCCTTTAGGCCCAGTTCACAGCTAGATTTTTAACTCCACCCTGACTTATTTTAATTTCTCACAACATACTTGCTTTTATAAATAAAGAATTGGGAGAAATATCCACATTACTTTTATCTAATCTTCCAGTTATGAATTGCTTGATTCAACATTTTCTTCAACTCTGAGAAGCATTTCTAGTTTATATTATGTCAAGATCATCCTTGCAGGTGTGTTTTCTACCAATTAAGCAATGAAATAATGCAGTTGATAAATGAATGACTGGGTGCTGTGTGGCTGTTACAGCAATAATTACTGAAATAAAACTAAGAATTCCTGTCTAATGATGTGGAGACAGACAAACATGTTTAGTGTTGCAGTGCATTCCCTGAGTCTTTATAGTTCTCAGGTGCTATGTGTTATCTGCAGACACTTCTTAGCATGATTTTGCTTGCAGCTGCCTGTGAGTGCTTCCCTTTTTAAGAGGATTTAGTTTTATGTTTTCAGTCATTAAATGCTCCCTCAATATTTTATTTTTAAAAAAGTTAGATGACTAATGGAACAGGACCTCAGGAAGAGGATGAAAAAAAGTTAATTTTAAAAATTTATTCAAAGAATCTGAATTTTGATGCAGCATCAAAAAAAATTGAAAAATTTAGATATCTGTTATAATGTGCTATCAAACTAGATGCTTGAGGGTGATTGTTGGTAAATAAACATGCCAAAAAAAAAAAAAAAAGGAAAGATATAGCCATCCTTAAACTGTTCTTTGCTTCAAGTTTCTTACTCAGTTTGAATATTAACATTTTTCTAAATATAATGTAATAGCTCATAGTTAAGCTGTGTAAATTATTAAAAGATTGAATTGTTTTATAAAAATGTAAAATGCAATCATTTTGGGTTTTTAAGTGCCTGAGAAGCTTTGATCATCTTTTATATTCTGGAGGAAACAGATAGGAAAGATCTTTTTGAAGAGATGAAGTCCCATGTGACTTAACTTAAAACCTTGACTAAAACTCTGAAGGAAATTGCTTAATAAGACTTCTTAAATTTAAGCAGTCCGTGATATATAGAATAGAGAAAGCATGTTAAATTCAGAGTACACAAATACTATTTTTCATTTATTTATATGCTGTAGAAGAAACCATTACAAAACATTAAGTACATTATGACCTATATGAATTTGTTTATATGATTGGGAATTTTTTTGAACCTTAATAATAACCATATATTTTCCTGACCAGAACAAGGAATAGTTTTATATGATGTCATGGGAACTCTGTTAATAGTTATAATTAAAAATAATCTTCCAGTTACTGACTGCTTGATTTATCATTTTCTGCCTATCTGAGAAGCATCTCTTGTTAATATTATGTCGAGATTATCTTTGCAGGTGCAGGGTCACTCTTCACTTAAAATATAAGAAGTATGAGACCTGAATCCACAGTTACCTACATTCAGTATGTTTAGCAAGTGGGACATTCAGTATGTTTAGCAAGTGGGAGGTGCCTCCCACTGTTCCCAGAGGGAAGCAAGGATGGCATAGATAAACATGGTAAGAACCCTCATTCTTGTTTTATAAAGCACCTTAGGTTTAGAAGAGAATCCATAGTGTTTCTTCTGCCTTATCTACCCATGGAATTCCTAAAGGAACTGGTGAAAAGTAGACCATAGCATAGTAGATAGAAAGGTGTTAGTAACATAATTCCTAGAATTTAAACCCTCAAAGATTCTGATGCCTTATCTATGAAATGGAAATGATAAATTGTCCATGCCATGTATATTATAGGATTAAATGAGAAAAGTATTTAAAAACTGCAAGACTATCCAAACCTAGGTGATAGCAGGGTTATTTTTATGGCAGTTTACTGCCACTATACTAAAAAGAACATATTCCCAATCAAGATAATCCAATTAAGACTGTAAAAGTGCCTAAATGTCTACCACTCTGTTTTGTATTTTAGAATATATAAATGTTAAAGACTTGCTATCTGCCTGTATCAGTTTTCTGTGGTTATGTAACAAATTACCATGGTTATCTGCTTAAAGGAACAAAAATTTAATATCTCACGTTTTCCATACATCTGGCACATTTTAGCTGGATCATATGCTGGGGGTCTTACAGAGCTAAAATCAAAGTATCAGTTTATATTCCTTCTCATGTGGTGGTTTGAATTGGGAAAGATCTTTTTCCTGGCTCTTAAAATTTGTTGGCAGGATTCATTTCCTTAAAATTGTAGGACCCAGCTCTTTCAGAAAGTAGAGGCTGTTCTGGGGTCTCAGCCACATGGAACCCTCCACAGGTTGTTTACAACACAACTGCTTCCAGAACAGCAGGAGAATATCTCTCTAGCATTATGTAAAAATTACACATAATACAAATATTATAAAATGGTATTCCGATCACTATTTTTCTTCAAGACTTAGCATTAGCATGGTTTCCTGGGGAAGTACACACACAGACATACACACACACACACACACACACTTCATTTTAAGATGAAGAACTGAACTTGAGTTAGGGTGGGTTAATTTGATATAAAAATGAAGAAAACATAATCCCTACACTTGAGAACTTATAATTTAATGAAACAGAGGCCTCATTATTCTTATGACTGTATTCTTTGTTAAAATACAAATTTTTGGCAAGGTTAAAAAAATTACTGTTATCTTCTTTATATGCCAGTTCCCACTGTTCTGTGAGTTTCTGGCATAGGAATCATTATGACTGGTTGGTTAATTATGAAATAAGGATTCCAGGAATGATATCATTTCCAAGGACCAATCACTGCTAGCCACTTCCCAACATCTACTCCTTGATATCATCTCAGTGCCCTCCATCCTTACAAGCTTACAGTACTAGAAAATTGAAAAGTAACCACCTTTCCATGAAACGGTTAGGTATACTTGTTCTAATGGATTAGAATTACTTAGGAGTATTTGTTTGGAATTCACTTATTGAAGAATCCTCATCATTAGTAGGAATTTATGCCATCAGAACAGTTTTAGGAGGGATGTTTATTGCCTGTCCCTATGAATTAGTTTTTGATTTAAAAATATCGATTCAGTGAGGGTATGTTTGGATATCCTGCTGTCTGTCAAGTAAAATGACTCTTAGTTAAGGCTGACCTTTTCTGCTTTAGGTGTTTTTTATTTTTGTTAATTGTTAGCATTCAAAAAACCTTTAACCAATTTTTAGCTTTCAAGACATGCTTACACTTTTATAATATAAGCATGTATTTTTTTTATTTTTGAGAAATATAGTTAGCTATTGCCATAGCTTAATCAAAAATCTATTCTTATTGGATTTATCTTCGTTTATTCTCCTACGACTGTGAACATTCAATACCTTTTTCTTTTCTTTTAGTTCCTTGCCTTGCAAGCATGTGTCAAATAGTAGAATGGGATTTTGGATGACTGTGGAGTTTAGGGAATAACATCTTAGAATAGTGAAATTAATGAATATGAAACAAAGAGAAGCACTCCTTTTGAAGGACAGAGTGATAATGAAGCTGTAAACATTTCTGAAACTCATTTGGCATATGTTGATTAGTCTGGTATTTAGATTATATAAACATACTCTTGAATGACAAAGGAAAATTTTTTAGTTGACTAATGAAAAATGTGAATTTTATGTAACAAATGACTGTATGTATGTGGAATCTCAAAAAGAGATATCCCTAAACTAATGTAAAAGGTAATGGTCTAGTACGGTGCTGTCAAACAGAAATTCAAAATGAGCTACACATGTAATTTTAAAATTTCTAGTAGATATATTAAAAAGGGTAACTTGAAACAGGTAAATATATGTTTTAGTAATGTATTTTTGATGTAATATATCCAAATTATTTTCTTTGAACATATAATTTATAAAAATATTAGTAGGATATGTTATGTTTCTTTTTCATAGTAGGATATAAAATTCTGTTGTGTATTTTTTAAAGGAAAACTCTTTCTTCTGTTGTCCCATACAGAAGTTGCTTAAAGCAAAATAAAAGTGTTTGCTTATGGTTTTATTAGGAATGCCGCCTAGGAGACAGAGTTAGGAAGATCTTAAATTATGTTCTGAGTGTCCTAACTTGGGTATGGCATACAGTAGGCCAGGTAATCAGCTGTATAAATTAGGGATAGGAGTTCATCAATTTCTTTTTAGTGGCCCATTTTGCAAACTAGGCTGGAAGTCACTGGAGTTTCAGTTGGTGCAATGACAAGAAAATCAGGTCAAAAGTTAGTTGATCAATGATTGGTTTGGTTTGAATGATCAAGTCTCAATTCTGTATGTCTTGGTGCTGGCTGGCTTTTTTTCTGCTCCCTTTAGGAAGTGGCTGTGTTTGAACAAATCTGAACATTCCTGCTTGTACCTGGGTCTTGATTTTTAACCTATCAGCTCTGTTTTAATTACCAAGACTTAAAAGACTCCAACATGTTTCTTTTTTTTTTTGTCACTACTCTCACAACTCTGACACAGGTATGTGTGTGAATTTTTCCCATACCAAGCAGTTCTCTATTTTTCAGCAGATGCCAACTGGGTGTCCTACAC
The DNA here is from genome assembly GCA_004363575.1 of Solenodon paradoxus. Classification (NCBI taxonomy): domain Eukaryota; kingdom Metazoa; phylum Chordata; class Mammalia; order Eulipotyphla; family Solenodontidae; genus Solenodon; species Solenodon paradoxus. The sequence goes on along the minus strand of RJWH01005337.1, from coordinate 4,643 downwards.
ATTTCACTGAATTCTTACATGATACCTGCAAATAACTACCAGTTGAAGACTCACCTACTAGACTGCCCCCACTTAGGATGCCAATTGTAAGCTAGCTTGTTATCTATGCTTTGATCAGCCAACTGTAAATCAGAAGTTTCTATGAGCCCTCATTATGATGGATAGTTTGTCAAGAAGACTGACAAAACTCAGGGAATCATTTGCTTACATTGGCCTATGTATATTAAAGGATTCAACCGAAGAGCCAGAGGCAGGTATAGGGGTAGACTGAAGATTCCACGGTCTTTCTGTGAGCAAGCACTCACAGCGCCTTCCATTGTTCACTAATTAGGCAGCTCAATGGATTTCATTGTTGAAGAGTTTTTTACAGAGCTTAATTGCTAGCCTTTTACCCTTTTCCCTTCCCAGAGTTCAGTAGGTGGGGCTGAAATTTCAAATTCTCTGATCTCTCAGTCTTTCTGGTGACCAGCCTCCACTCTGAGTCACTTCATTAACCTAAACTTAAGTGTATTCAAAAGAGGTTCCTTATAAATAACAAGGCACCCTTATCACTACAGAAATTCTAAGGGTTTTAGAAGCCCTGTGTCAAGAACACCAGATAAAGACTAAATGCATTTTTATTATATAATTTTACACTTACATCTCAATTCCAATCAGTCATATTTCAAGTGGTTATTAGCACATCACCAGTGACTGTTGTATTGGAAAGGACAGACACAGAAAGAGCACTGATGATGCTAGTTGTGAGATTTAGTAGTCATTTAATTTTTCATGGTCTCAGTTTCTTCATCTGTGACAGAAACGTGTTAGATGAATTGTTTATGCTGTTATTTCCAATAATTAATTATGTTACTCTAGAAATTTATGTTATACTATAGAAAATATTATATAACATTGTTAAGTAGTTTGTATAACAACAAGTAATTTAATAGGATATGGCCCCTTAAGTAAGATATTTTGTATCAAGTCCTATAGTATCTTGGTTCTCTGTGTATCCTTATAAAATTACTAGGAGCATTTGTTAAATAGGTTAGCCTTGGGAGGGGCAGGAACTGAGAAAATGGGAGGGTGTGGGGAAGATGCCTAAGCAGACCAGATCCTAAAATGGTCAGATAAAATTCTAACCAATGGAAGAGTATATTCTTGTGGCCAAGAAACAAAACCTAAACAGTAACATGACTGAGCTAGCTCAAACCAATTGACTGTACAGGTGTGCTGATTGCTGTAGCCACCTTGAAGTAACCTTTGCCTCATAAACTGCTTAAGGTAAAATTGTATATGGACCCATATATTAAGCTCATTATAACAGAGTGAGTTATGGGTAAGGAACATTCACAACAAAGGGAATGCCTATCTCCAGAAATCTCCACCTTTTTCTTGGAAATCACCTCCAGAAAGCCCCTGAAAGCCCCAGGAGGGAGAGCAAAAGAATCCCTTTTACAAAACTGTGTTTCCTGAATGGGACAATTGTCAGTGTCTTCTCAAACCCAGCCTGTTTCTTGTCACCTTGAGAATTGTACTCTCTCTTGTTTGCTTAAATAAATTTCCCACTTAACCTTTTATATGTTATGTCTTGCATGCTCATATTATACACAGGATACAAGGACCTGGACTGAAACTCTAGTCTCTTCAGGATCTCTCATGTTAGCATATTCAATTACCTATTTAACTTAAAGTCACTGTGAAGTATAATTTTGCCTCTATGTGATTAAATAATTTTATTGTTTTATATATTTATTTCTCTATATTTTTTATTTATTTGTAAGGAAAAGTACAGGCAGGAATGAAGGTGAAGAGGCAGGAAGAAAGAGAGAGGAGGAGGAAGCATTTATTTGTTATATTTTGTAGTTGTTCATCTTGGTTGTTGTCTCCAACCCAGGGGGATTATGAAGCCAACCAAGGGAGGTTCAGACCCCATCACTCCACATACCAGACAGGCACAGCAAGTAGGCAAGTTGAGGGTATTAGTGGGGAACAGAGAGAGAGGATGGAGTCAGCCAGGGGAGGCTGACTCCTATTGCCTTGCTGGCTGGTGACCTGAGTTTTTAAGGGAAAATCCCACATGGTGAGAAAGGGGTATGGAGAGAGGAGGTCTGCAGACCAGGTTTCAGTTCCTGATTGGGCAAGGTGAAGTTTGAAGTTATTGGTGGTCTTCAACTTGTGTCATTCCTTTTTTTCTTGGTGAAGAGTCTGTCCTGGTCACTTACTACATGTCTCATATGTCAGATTCCTCTGTCCATCAGCTTTCCTTATCCATGCGGATGCATTCCACAACTGTGTGCTGGAGCCAGAAGCAATTCACTGTCCTGATAGCTGAACTTTAATCCCTGGTCTAAGTCTTGCTCTTGTGGGGGTTCTGACATAGCCTATAATAGAAATACAGTTAAATCAAAATATTATAATTTTCCTTAATGAATTCTGTTGAACAAAGTAATTTTTAAAAATCAATAAATCAAGTTGGCCAATATTGGGATGAAATTTGCCAGAAATGTTGTTTATTAAAATTTTTTTAACATGTTCAGTTAATTCCTTACAGGAGGGAAAAAATCTTAGAAATAAAGTTTAATTTCCATTATTGTCTGCATTTCTCATTTATGTATTAGTGGTCTTTTTGAAATTCAGAGACCTTTAAAACTACCCAGAGATGAAAATCAGACAGGTGACCTTTTAATTCTGTCCCTGCTGCTGTTACAAAGTAACCAACGAGATCAAAGAGACATGCCAAAAAATATTAATTTAGGAGGAGATTTATTTAGCTGGTGACCGTAAGAAGTAAAACACTCAAATCATGCTGTCATCTGTGTGCGTAGCTCAGGGTTTATATAGGCATACGAAGAGGTGCAGAGAACAATGTCAGTTAATTTTCCACAGGTACTATCATGGCTTCCATAGAACTAGCTAGGCACCAGGTATAATCTACAATACTCCTAGAGCCCCTGGGTGTGTCCTGTCTGTCCCGATATGTGCATAAGTGGTCTAAAGTAAGAGGTCAGTTTGCATAAGTAAAGGTCACACCCTAAATGTCTTAAGCTACTCTGTTCACATTTAACTGCTTCCTAGATTTCAGCAGATTTACAGAAACCGCTCTGGCCAAGATCCCACTGGGCGGGTCAAAGGTTTCTGTTTTACTGCCAGAGGATTATCTAGAAAGTGGAGACCCCAGGGCTCAGTGGTCTTTAGAGTAACCCAGCAAAAACAAGTTTTCTCTAGTTCCTTATTTCACTGCTGGGTTTCCTGACTCTACTTCCTATTCTACCCACTCTTGAAGATAGGATAATGCTATCATTTTCTTGTATTTAATACAGATAAAATTGTTTAATTGTTGCATCTTATTTATATAATATTGTGGAAAAGTGACAGGGTAATTGATTTTAGCTTGATACTGGTTTTTAATAAAATTTTATATAAAGTGATAGCATAAATTATAAAATAGTGCTAAGAGAAAATATAAAAACTTTTTAAAAATGTTTATATAAGTGTTTTATAAGTGGTGAGATAGTATATAAATACTTCATTATTATTAATACTAAGAATTAAAATGATAAAGCAAATTAATATGTGTTAGTTATATTTAGTTGTTATTAATGTTTGAGTCAGGTATAAAAGAGGATATTCGAATCATCTTAGTTCTTGGTAAAACAATTGTCATGATGACTCATTACTTTTATATGAAAATTATGTGAACTATTTTTATGAGTAATTTTTGTCAGAAGAAATATGTATAAAGATATATAGATATATATAAATAATGCAAACGTATATCTGAAAAATAATTTGTTAATACAGTATTTTATTTACTATGTAAAAATAATGGCAATTTATATAATTTTTTCAAAAAGTGTTTCTATAGAGCTGATATTTATATCTGCAATAATATAAAAAAATCTAATTTTCTTCAAGTCTGTTTTTAAATACATGAATTTTTTACCTTTAATATTAACAAAATATTCTAATATAGACCATCTTATATAGATACATCTCACTCTCTTTGCCTTTGTTAAATATCCCTCTATAATTAACCCACAGAACACTTGCCAATGAACCTTAGACAGTTGTCATAACAAAAATACTATGTTGAGACTTTGTGCTAAAAAATTCTAGGGTCACAAGCAGATATATTTTGCAATCTTCAAGTATGTATATGTGTGTGTGTGTGTGTGTGTGTGTGTGTGTGTGTGTGTGTGTGTGTGTATACACACATGTCACTTAAATTAGTTGAACAGGATGAGTAAAAATATTGGTTTTTGTAGTTCACACTTAACCAATCTTTATTCTTATCTTTCTCTGTTTTAGTTCTAATAATTGATTTAAATACACAACCTTTTTGTAAATACCTGGCAAACTTTTTGGTACTTGTTAGGCTGGCCCAGAAGGACAAAATGGCGGCCCAGAAGGACAAAATGGCCGCCCAGAAGGACAAAATGGCCGCCCAGAAGGACAAAATGGCCACCCAGAAGGACAAAATGGCCACCCAGAAGGACAAAATGGCCGCCCAGAAGGACAAAATGGTGGCCTTACCCGGGGAAAAAGGAAGCTGACGAAACCACACCTGGAATCACAGGACCAATCCCCAATCGCCACGTATGAAGCCCGCGAAATTCTTTTGCTTAAAGATCACGCTTCCCTTTGTTTGGGCGCGACTT
>RJWH01005336.1:22894-79478 GCA_004363575.1 Solenodon paradoxus | reverse complement strand
AAGAAAAAGATCAAAAAAACGGCAAATCGAATCAAACAAGAAAAAAAGAGGCAAAGGGAGGGGGGAAGAAGGGGCTTCGGACCCAAGGCGCAGAGGAGAGACTACAGGCGGCAGGAGGGATTTTGGGTTGCTACACGCAAAGCGCGGTGCTTTCTGGCGCTCCAGTGCAGTCTGCCTGCGGTACCCGGTCCCGGCAGCGGCCGGGGAGCGCTCGTTCAGGGCCTCCCGGCCGCCTTCCCCGCAAGCACTCCCAGTGACCTAGCAGGCTAGTCAGCAGGCACGCGAACCACCACGGTCCGGGACGGACAGTTTCCTGCCACCGCCACAGTATCGTGAGCGTCCGCGCCAAAGGCCGGCGCCTACCCCGCCAGGGCGCAAGAGCTGGGCTCTGAGATGCGCGCCGGTCACCGAGGTGCGCGCTGGTCACCCGCAGCGCGGGTCGCTCCTCCCCGCCCTCCGCCGGTTCAGGCCCAAGTCCGCTCCTTCGCTCCAGGGCCCCGTTCCGCCACGGGCGCTCACTCACCTGGACGGTCGCAACCTGGCGTCGCGCTTGCCGTCCACGACGGCGGGCACGCAGCTGGTCAGCTCAGTCCAGTCGGCGTGCAGCCCGCAGCTCCAGCCGGTGGAGAAACGGGAGAAGAGCCAGGTCTCCCGCTTACCTGGCCGGTGGCAAGTGCATTTCTTCTGACCCACGCGGCACTCGCAAGGCTGCTCCAGCTGGATGTTACGCACCAGGTGACGGCCGAAAGTGGTGCCCCCGGTCTTCTGGATGTGCAGGAACACGATCAGATCATCGCCCTTGATGTCGAAGTCTACCTTGCGCAGGAGGTCGCCGCGGCTGAAATTGTAACGCGGCATAAACCTGGCGGAGCTTTCATCCTCCGAGCGGTACGGGTCCGGCTTCGGGGAGCTGAACGCCTGCAGGCGGAGGAGCTGGCATTCTGTGCCGGGGCACACGTACTGGAGGACGATCACGGCAAATAAGAAGAGCATCACCAAAGCCAGCAGCAGCTTGTTGGATTTCTCATCCATGTTCCCGACGCTGGGGGAAACCCAAGCTCGTTACGTCAGTCCCGCGGCTCAGCCCGCGTTCTCCGTGCACCCTCACCGCCCCCTCCCCACTGGCGCCACCGATGCGCCCCTCTCCCCTCCCCTTTGCACCGAGTACTCCACCTCGGCGGCCTCGGTGGCGGCGGCGGCGCCCTTCCCCGCTTCCTTCCTTCCCGGCAGGCTCAGCGCTGTGGCTTCTGCCGCACACCTCCCCTCCCTCCCCCCGACCCCTTCCCGCAGGCAGCCGGCCCTCTCCCCCCTAGCTGGAGCTCTCCGGAGCCGCGCCGCGGGGTGTCGTACCCGCGGTACCCCGCTGGCACCTCTCGCCCCACTCCCAAACTCACACCCGGGTCCGAGCCCCCGCGCGCCTCGCTCCGCTCTAGGTGGCTCGGTGGCTGCCCATCCCGAGTCGCCTGCCGGACTACTCACGGCGCTTCTGCCTCCAGTCCCCTTAGCGCGCACGCCGTCCCCGGCCCGATTCGCGGGTTCCGTACCCCTGCACCCTGAAGCCCAGCTTTGGCCCGCAGCGCTTGACCACCTGGGAGGACCCTTGGAGTGAGCTCGCAGCCGGGCGTTCGGATATCCCCCGGGGCTGGAACCCGCCGGCAGCCAGACTTGCAAGCGGAGGCGCAGAGCTGCCCGCGCCCGCGCCCGCGGATCGGCGGGGAGGGAACCGCAGCGTGGCCAGAGGAGCGGCGCGCCCCTCCGGAGCCCCTGAGTGCAGCCGCTGGGGGCCGGCTGGAAGTTTGCGCCCTTGCCTCCTCTCGCCGCTGTCTTCCCTTCCCGCACGACTCTGTGCGCGCCCTAGCCCGGGAGCGCGGGTACCGCTTTCGCCTAAAACGTACCTGGCCAGGGGGCCGAAAATCTTGGAGAAGATCGCACTGAGCACGTGCTTCAGCGAGTGACCCAGGGCGGCCAGGCCCCGAGTGAGCAGGGCCCGGCAGAGGGAGCCCAGGTCCCAGCGTCTCCGGAGGTCGTGCATCCGCCTGCGGCGGCCTCGGGGCAGCTGCGCTGAGAGAGGTACGCGCTCGGCTCCCGCCGGAGAGGAAGACGCCTTCAGGGGTTCCTGCAGGAGCGGCTGGGAGTTGAATCCGAGAGACACACCCCTAGGAGGGCCCGCGCGGACTGAGGCGGCGACTGATCCCGGCCGCCTCGCGGTCAGTTGGGCCTCCACTCTGGAATGCTGGCGGGGACAGGTGGTGCGGGCGGGCGCTCCTCGCTCGGGTTGCAGCGGCGGCCCGAGCGCCCGGGCTGCACACACAGGCAGTGCCATTCCCCCCTTCAGGCAACTCAGGGTACTAAGAATCAGGAGCGAGCTCGAATTTATGTAATAAAGCCTCGTGCCTAAGAGCTCGAGCCACTTCACCAGCGAAGAAGCTTTCTCCTGTCTCGGGAAGGGAGGTCACTCCTGTGAGCGCATCTCTCCACTTTGTAATTTCAGCCTCCCCTAAAATAGCGAAGGCGAAAATTGGATCTTTTCCCTCTCTCTTTGCCAATTTCCATTCCCCAACGGAAGCGAGGGCGTTTTCTGAAAAGGTAAGTCAGCATGAAGGAGAGGCACGGGTAAAAAAAAACAGTACAGAATGAGAATCTGACACTCTCCAGAGCCGACTCACCTTGCTGGGCTCTGATCCCGGCATCAAGCCCGGTGCCTGCAGGAAGGCTTCACTCATTTACTGTGTATTAAATGAGATATGCACGCTTAAATGCGACACCACAGTGGCCCCATCGAATCTAAGGTGATGTGACAAATAAGGAAACTGAGGCCCAGAGAGGGCAAGAGGTCTGGCCGAGGTCACACAGCAGAACTACAGGGTTGTAACCCAGGAAAACAGACACAGACACGATCAGTCCATTTCTTAACACGGATGCCACCTTCTCTTTTAAGTAAGGGCAGACCATCCTGAAAGCCCCAGTGTCCAAAAGGTTCTTTTCAACTGCGGGATCATAAAAATTAACAATGAAAGAAAGGTTGTGACCCCAGGGAGGCAGGACTCCAGTGGAGTAGGAGGAACTCGGGTGGGGATGAATGAGTGCCCACTCCCTCCGGTCCCGAGGCTGCAGAGGGTACTCAGGGGTGGCAGCAGCTGTGTGGTGTTGGGGGTCGACAGTGAGCTGATCCAGACACAGGCTCTCCGATTAGCTCCTTGAGAACATTGGCCCCTCAGTGAGCTCTGCTCTGTCCCTCTTCCGTTCTCTTTGTGCAATGAAGCAGCAAGTGCTGAGCTGGGAATCCTGGGAACCTGCACTTCCTCGCTGCGCAGCCCTGGGCTAGATCCTTGCTCTCCTAAGCCTTGACTTCATCACCTGGACGCTAGGACTGATGCCTCCTTGGTGCCTGGGGGATTGTGCAGATAACCTGGGTGGACATGCTGTGCCAAGCACAGACGTGCCAACTGAGTCACAGGCCAATTAGGAAAGGGGCTCTTCTGAGCCATTTCATGGCTATAACAGCTCACTAGAGGGTATTTGCGTCTAGTAGCCTTTCCTCACCACAAGTTGTAAGTAACAGAAAAAAATGACTCTCTCGTGGCAGATTTCCTTTCTTTTTTAAAGGCAAAGTGCAGGCAGGAATGAAAGCAAACAGAAGCAAGCAGGCAGGAAGAGAGAGGAGGAAGAAATATTTTATTTACTTTATTTACTTGTTCATCTTGGTTGTTCCTCCTGCCCCAGGAGCAGAAGCCAGGTCCTTGGGATGAATGTGGACTGTGCCCTGTCAGACGCGCTCGCTGCTCCACCAGGGTGCGCCTCTCATGGTGGATTTCATATATCAGGGCTCCTCAAAGTGGAAGAAACCTGTCTTGGAAGGAACGGGGATTCCCACAAGTCTCAGAAAACCCTTCCTGGGATGAAAAAGCTCCTTGCTAGGAGGAGAGAATTTTTCCTATGTGTGTCTGCACACATGCTCTTGAGGTCAGGCCTGGGCCACAGCAGGAAGGGTGCAGGCCTCTTACAACCCTGGACTGGGCCTGTCTGCCAGAAGCTGGGTCCTCTGAGGAGCTGAGTAACAAAGGTTCTGACGCTCTAGAAATCAGCCCAGTTTGGGAAATTCAGAGTAGAGGGCACAAGGGAAAGTGGACTGGTCACACTGAATTGTCAGACCTTTGGTTTCCCATCTTTTTATTTCTTAGCTCAACCTGAGATGTTGCATGTGTAGATATTTGAGGTGCAAGACAGCAGCCAGTGAGGACTCTGCATCTAAGCAGGGCTGCTGGTTTTCTCCACAGTGGGGTACACTTTCCACTGTTATTTCTAAAACCACCCTTACATGACTGCCACAAAAGGCTGGTGATTCTGGCAGCATAAAGTCAGCCACGACTGCCTACTGATCAGTGCTTTTGCAGACATGCATCTGTTTGCCATAGTTAAAGAGCACCGGCCTGGGAGCCCTGAGATCTAGGTTCTTATCCGGACTCCGCCATTAGCCCACCACGGAGAGTCCTTAGGACTGTGCTCACTCTGGATCAGCGTCCCTGTCTGGAACATGGTGCATTTGATGTTGTCACGCACAGGACACTTTCTGCCTCTGACATTCTATGTCTACATGTTTCCGCATCTTTCTCCAGGCCACAGAGCTCCCAAATCTTGGGGCCTCACTGCAGGGGAAAGCCGAGGTCTAGTCCTGGGTGCTGGCTGTGGCACCCAAGGGGCTGCAACATACCAGACAATCCGCAGATGGACTTGTCTGGGCCTATTCTGCAGCGGCGATAGCACCGTCCCCTGTTCAAATCGGAAGAGAAACGCTGAAAACTTCCCTTTTTTTTTTTCCATTATGGATTTGAACACAGAAGGGCCATTCGTTGAGTCGTAGCATATATACCTCTTGTGGTTAATTCTTTAAAACTTCCCGTAGAGTAAAACTCAAATTTGGCAATGAAAATGAATGAAACTTAATGGAACCAAAAAAAAAAATTGTTAGTCTGCAGATATGAATGTGAAGTCATTGGGTTATTAGTATTGTTTTATTATTTCTTTTTTAACTTTATTTTTAATCAGTTCTTTTTAATTTTCAACATTTCAGTCAGTTTTTTTATAGTTTTATTATTTTTATTATTAAAAGGATATTGCATTTTGACATTGACTTGTTTTGAGGTATATGTAATAATATTTTTACATTTACATATAGCATAGTAGGTTTACTAATAGTCCCTGCTTTCTTTTCTCCCTTCATTTATGGTTAATTCCCCTTATTCCATTTCCCCCACCCTTCTCCCATCACTTTGGTACCCCCTGATTTGTATTTCTTTTACTTACCTTGCTGTATGATTTTCAGCATCCTGAATTTGCACCACATTCTGTGTGTTGTGCACAAATCACATCACATCCACCACCAGAAGTCTAGCGTTCATAACCACCATTCTGTTAACTCCTTCCTTCCCTTGTTCCCGTCTTCCTCTCTCCCCTCTGGCAACCGCAGTCTTGTGGCCTGTGAATTTTGTTGAGATTCATCTGTTTTATTTCTTTATAGTCCACATATGAATGAAAGCATTCTGTGTTTCTCTTTTGCTTTCTGGCTCATTTTGCTTGGCATGATCCCCTCCAGTTCCATCCAAGCCATTGCAAAGAGCACGATTTCATCTTTTTTAACAGCTGCATAGAATTCCATCGAGTATATAGACACGGCTTCTTTATCCAGTCATACTGACGGGCATTTAGGTTGCTCCTCTGTCTTGGCAATTGTGACCTGTGCGGCTATGAACTGTGAAAATGTCAACAAAAGTACTGGCACTCTTTATGGAGAGAATAAAACACTAGGGAGGCAGGTTTCTCTCTATGCTGAGCATTCTCTTCAACCGTCTTTCCAGCTCTCAACTTTTTAAAAAAATCATACCCTCGATAATTGGGGATTTTTATCACAAAGACTGACAGTATCAAACTCTTAAGTCAATTATTCCCTGTGTCCCTCCAAACCAAATGAGCAGAAGTACTTATTGAAAGTACTCTTCTGAAATTCAAGCTTTAATTTTATAAAAAAAAGTTGAGTGCTATGTTACATTCTTCTCCACAGTCCTCTATCCCCCAAATAAAAAAAAAAACACTGAGCTTTATTTGTTTAGCCCTACAAAATATGGGACTGAAGGAACTGAAAGAGGAGGACCACGCTGGGTCATGTGCCTACTAGGTGAATGCCCGCTACTAAGCCAAACCCCACTGAAACCGGCACTCGAGTAGATTCTGTGCATGCAGACCAGTGCCTGCTTCTCCTGACACAGAATTTCTCACTGTTCCTCTAGCACGAACAGTTTTACTTTTTGCTGACAGTAAATGGAAAGGTCAATTCATGTGGGGATTTCAGTAAAGGATTTACCAAGAATTCAGTGTTTTTCAAGTTAATAGAGAAATAGTTGATGCAATCACTGTCAGTTTAAGGCATACAGCATGGCGGTTTAATTCAAATATGCTGTGAAATCATTACCACAATAGTTTCAACTAGCATGCATCTCCTCATATAGATTTAGACAAGGAAGAAAAAGAAGAAAATTAAAAATGGAAAAATAATTTTCCTTGTGACGGGAACTCTTGGATGTAGTCACTTAGGATTCTGGCACAGAATGCCTAGGTGGCTTAGTTGTTAAGTCCAAGGGGTGTAGTTCACATACATCCCAATGACTTATGTTGATGACCTGGGCCTGGGGAGAACAACCAGTACGAACAACTAATAAAATAAAACGCTTCTTCCTCGTGTCTCTTCCTACCTGTCTGTCTCTGCTTGCCTCCATGCCTGCCTGCAACTTTCCTTTAAAAAAAATCATTATAACTCTAGCAACTATCTTATAATTGGAAGTCTGTACCTTTTGATCACATTCCCCTAATTTGACCCCCGTCTTCCACCCCTGGTACTACAAGTCTCATATCTTTTTCTTTAAGATTGTTTGGGTTTTATTTTTTAGATTTAACATATAAATGTGATCATATAGTATTTATCTTTCTCTGTCTGACTTATTTTAATTAACATAAAGCCTTCAAGATCTGTGTTGTGCTTAATGATAGGATTTCCTCATTTTCCATAGTTGCATAATATTCTAGCATGTGCGTATGAATGGGTGGGTGGATGGATGGTGGGGGGAGGGAGAGAAAGAAGATAGAGATATCACATTTTCTTTATCCATTTATCCATTGATGGACACTTAGATTGTTTGCAAATAGTGGTACTATGAACAAAGGGTGCATGCAGGGCTTTTAAAGTTTTGATAAGCCAAGTCCTGGCAATCATAGGCTAGACTCTGTTTATGTGACAGTCATTTTACTTCTTTGGGCCTCAGTTTCCACTCTTACAAAATAGCCTAACCAGGTACCTTCCGAAAGCTGACTTAGAGGCTTAGTAAAGAGGCATCCAATTTCATTTGAGCTTTTTAAAAAGGAGAGCGTGTATATTTTGAGACTTAATCCATAGGATTTAATCTTAGCCTCATCTTCTTACCCATGAAAATGAGACTCATGATCGTTACCTCCTTGAGCTGTCATGAGAGTTAACACAAATAATCCACCAAGAACTCTTAAGTACATCCTGGAGAAGTAGACTTGCAGTCAGTGTTCATTTCTCTTCCCTTTCAACCCTGAATATCTTTGATTTGAGTTCTTTGTTGTATTTTCCACAACAGTAACATACACACTGGTCAAGGGCTTAATTGTGACCTAGGCTGGCCTTGCCCCCATCCAATTAATGTATCTGCTGTCTTTTCTTACCCTCTCTCTGCATCTCTCCTGCGCCTGATGTCCCATGGAGAAGGAGAGCCTCCCACTCATTCAATCACACTGAGGAGCAGGGCATGGACAAGTGACCCATCCCAGGAGTCATCAACAAGACAGGAGAAGAGGTCAATGCTTAACCCTAATGAATGGCCCCTTCAATGGGAAATGAGGAGGCATGTTTAACAGGCAATGGGGGAAAGGCTTGGGGAACTGAGATGGAGAATAGAGGAGAGGTATAGGTAACGGAGGAGCTTACAGCGCCAGCCCCACTATAAACTCTCGCCACTCATTTTCAGCTCCATTCACTTCCAGCATTAATAGTGGATCTGGACAGAACAGTTTCACTTTGATTAGCTGATCAAATCACAGCAGCCTGAGCCAGGGGAACCCATCAGTCAGCGGAGCCCTGGGCTGTTGGCATCTGGATCACAGTGGCTGAGTAGCAAGAGCACCGAGTGGGATGGCAAGAAAACAATGTTTGAGTCTCAATGCTGCCTCGAGTGCATTGTGTGACCCTGGTCTGGTTGCTTGATGTCTCTGGGATTTAGTTGCTGACCTTGGTAGAATGCAGGGCTGCATTAGCTGACCCTGAAGGCCAACCCAGCGGAATTTTCTTTGGTCTAAGCTATGCTTACTTAATGAGAGGAGCTGGGGAGGGACAGCGCACTCTCTCGCCTTTGTGTTGCCAAAAATGCACTACCAATGAGGATGACCCTCCAGCTAGTAGCTGAGTGATAAAAGCAGAAGGACTTAAATGAAGAGCAAGCTTTTCTTAGATCATATGGGTAAGAGAGAAACTTGAGCATAAGCCTTCTAGGTTTCTCCTGGATTCGATGAGAAAATCAAAATGAAAAGATTAGGGAAAAGCAATGAGAAGTAACCTCTAACTGACAAGCCCTAGACAGGTTTTCACAATGATAATAATAATAAAAACAAGAAATGCCTTCTCTGGCCCGCAGTTGTCCATTTTTTTTTGTACTCTGGAGTGTTAAGGGGAGAGGATCATACCCATTGCCCAGCTCCTGACTGGAGTCCAGGGGTGCTCTGGTTCTGAATAATAAAATACAAGAGCTGGAAATCATGCATCAGGTTCACACGAAGGATTTGGTGGAAGCTATTCTGGAGGCCAAGGTCACTCCCAGGAAAGAGATGTCTTTGTCACTCAAATGGACTTGAGGAAGAATGTCTTAGAAGAATAACTCAGGAAAAGACAAAGTTAGTTTAGAGAAATCATATATGTCACAAACTAAATGAAAATTAGTCTTAACAAGAAAATAGACTAGAGACTACTAAAGCCCTTAATTAGGTTTGATAACAAAATCTGAAAAAGACTTAGTTTTTATATGCACCCATTTTCAAAATCCACATGTCACCAAAAAGCATTAGGGTGCAGAAAGTTACAACATCAGCCTAGCAGAAAGAAGTACATGAACTTGGTAAAAGACACTGAACTTTCATCTCCACTGCAGTGATTAATGAGTATCACCTTGTGTACGCTTTTTTCAAAGCAGGAGATGATACTAAAATCCAATACAGGGACCCAGAGCCTGAATTCGAATGAAGAGAGAAGCAGAGGTCAAGATTCTGCTGAGGGGACAACTCAATGCATGCAGACACTGAGGATGTCACCCACATGATATATTTATTCTTTTGCAAGTGTCACCAAACTTTGTGCCCTCTAAGCAATAAGCATTTGGAAACCTAAGAGCTTGGCTTCTTTGTTTTTCCAAAGTACCCATAGTTCCCAAAAAACAATAGTATTTGGTCTAAGGCTTCTCAATTTACCAGATACTTTCACAGACACTAACGGGATCTTCACAGTAGCTCCTCTTTATCCTCATGTTATCTATGAGGGAAGAGTGTCTTCTGGGGGTTGAAGGAATGTGACCAAGGGCACACAGATGGTACGGAGATGCTTCTGCTCACCACTCCCCTACTACCCCCCAAGCACACATGTCAACACTAGGTAACAGCCAAGGAAACACACAAATGATCCAGCATAGAGCAGATGCTCAAGAGTTGTTAGTGTTCTCCTTATTTGATCATTTAGGACTTGACCAACAAATTATCTAAACATGCTTTCTTTCATTTGGTGGTGGGCACGGTGTACCATCCTGCATTTGATGAAGAGTGCACCTGCCCATCTAAAACTTGTGGTTTGGTAAATCAAAGTTACCTCAATAATAAATAAATAAATTCCTCCCACACACAGAAGAACAGAAGGAGACTTATTTTTCATTTATTTACTTTTTTAAAGGAAAGGTTGAGGCAAGAATGAAAGTGAGTAGGCAGGAAGGCAGAAAGAGAGGAGGAAGAAGAGCCTTATTTTATTTAGTTGTTCATATTGGTTACACCCCCAAGACCCAGGACAGGAACCTGGGTCTTTGAGATGAATGTGGAGTGCGCTCCTTTGGAGGCAGAAGACCTAACTGCTACTCCTCTAGGGAGCACCCTGAAAGAGACTTAATGCAGCTTATTTCTCTCACCCCATTACTTTGATTTTTCTCTGTTGACTTACAGGAACTTTACACCATAGATAGTTAATAAATGATCTTGCAATTATCAGCCTATATCTAGTGACCTATCCGTGCATCTTTGAATTGTGAATGTATTCTCCTGAAATTCATATGATATTATAAACAAATGAAATATTAAGAAAAGAATAAAGAGCGTTTTTTCTTTGTGCTGCCTGCATCCTATCCCAATGTCTTCCACAAAGACTGGCCCATATTCTCAGAGACATTGCCATTGACGTAAAGAAGTGTAATTGACCGACGTGCGTGGACCCAAAAGTAATGAGTGACTGAGCAGTCTGGGACACTGGTGCTAAGGCAGAGAAATCTCAGAGGATGCACCACAGTGAGCTGGAAGGGCCAGAGAAGCTTTCCCAGCCAACGATGTGGGGGAGAGGGGCGTGGCTGGAAAGGCCAACCAATTGCCTTCTCCACTATCTGACTTGGTCCCAGAAATAGGACATTTTTCTTAAACAGAATCTCTTTTGACCACTTTTCTTAGTTCTCAAGACACCTTGACCCTTCCTTAGTGATGAAGTTGTATAAAAAGTGTCCCAGTTATCCCCGATTACAAATCCTATCCTCGAGCTGCGGAGCCAAGAACATGACATTGTGGGATCTTTCATCAAGAGAGTGGCGTGTGGCCTCACAGTTCATACAGTTTGTGTCAGCATCGACAACCCCGTGAGAGAATGAATCCTTGATTTTGGGGACCAAGTCAATACACTGCTTTGCACAAAGAGAAGACAGAGCCTGGTAGAAACAGTTGAAGGAAAATAAAAGACATTGCATTATACCCTAAACATTTCTAGAGTTCCAGATCTTGCCAGTGATTTGGTAGAAAGCCAAAGCAGAAATGAAGATGTGGTGTTCTAGAATGTTCTGGAGGAGAGCCAGATAATGAATTATCAAGTGAGCAGTTTCTGGATCTCTCATCACAGACACATCTTCTGCCAGCTGAGATGCTAAGATGCCATGGCAGAGGCAAACTAACAGTAATGACAGCGACAACAATGATAATTTGCCAGGCAATTGCAAGTCCAGAGTGCATGGCAGACTCTTTTCTTTGTTGGCAACAATTTAGAAATACAGCTCGATGTGATTTTTCATCCGCATTAGATGCTCCTACCACGGCAGCCTAATTAATGTAAACATTTGTATTCAACACTAATTTCATCAAAAACTTGATAATTGATTTAGCCAAATCTTGTGCAAGGCGGATGGAGAATTTGTATTATGGAAAAATGTCGCTATGGAGATATCATTTTATTCTCCAAAGCTCCTTTGTGCTCTATGACACATGGGAGTGTGTCGCCTAATACTCAGATAAAGAACTGGGAATTGGATAATCCAGTGGCATTGTGCCCCGCTCCCTCCCGGACTCTCCGAAACTGATCTGAAAATGACAAGGCAGGAGCCCCTCTTAAGAATATTTGCAAATCATTCTTCATGTAAAAGAATGTAAGAATGTCTGAAAATTCCAAGAAAGGTCTTCCTCTTGCTCTATCCTCAGAAGTCCCTGCAAAGGCTCTGGGTCAGTGCTACGGGCCACTCTTTAATCTTGGTAACCTGAGCGTTACAGCAGAGCAGGCCACAGGTCAGATCTCAGGCCCACTTTTCAGGCATTCAGTGAATTCCAAGTCAAGTCCAGGCTCGAGTCAGCTGCTTTCATTCTAAGTCTCCTGCAACTGGAAGGATGGCTAGGCCATCCAGTCTGGAGGACTGGAATCTCCCGCGCGGGGATGGGATTTCACTTTCCATGTCTACTGTGTTTGTGCCAAAGTTATTAATACAGTCTATACATGTAGAGCATATTGTGAGCAAACTGGATTTTACAGAATAAAGACCTGAAGCTGGCCTGGGTCCAGGCATCAGAATGAGTCTGAGTGTCTTTAATCAGCCAGCCACACGGAGGACTTTGAAAAGTGTCAAGTCAGCCCTGTCAGGGATGCAGGATCTTTCTATCATCCCTCTCTCTCAAACTTGCCACCTATGCCTGGAGGTGGAAACAGTGTCCTTCAAGTCCTGGGTGAATGTTCCCGTGCACTCTGGACAAGAATTATTACGTTTAAAGAAACCTTTGGATCGATATATGTGATTGACTATTTCTTCTATCTTCATGTTTTCAATTACCCAAGGAATTCATGATTGAAAACTCTTTATGAAAGTTCAAATATCATATAATATAGTCATTCTCTTAATCACCATGCAATTCTAGTCCTTTCCCTGGAGGTCACCACTGCTTTCAGTTTGGTTTGTAGGGCGGAGGAACTTTTTTGCAAGCAAGGACGCATGTGAATGCACATATAAAATGCATCGTGTTATTTGGTGTGATATTTATAGAAACAAAATGTATGTATGTTTTTAATATTTTGACGTCTAATATGCATATGGAAAAGTAAAGGCAGGATAAGCGTACAGCTTGATGAATTTTCACAAACTAAATAGACTTGCAATTAGCACTCACACAAGAAATATCACCATCACTCCAAAAGTCTCTCTTGTTCCCCTTCTGGTCAATAAACCCCCAACAGTGACCATTATTCTGAATTATACCTGCCTAGATTAGCTTTGCCAGCTTTTGTACTTTGTATAACTCAAATCCTACAGAGTATCGGTTTTATATTAATGCATAATACATTACCATAAACTCCACAGCTTAAAACAACATAAATCTATCTTCTCACTGTTTTGGTTGGTCAAAAATCCAGGCACGGTGTGGTTCAATTCTCTTCTTTGGGCCTTAAGGAGGTCAAATGAAGATGCTGACTAGGGCTGAGGTCCCATACTGGGTTTGGGTTCTTCTTCTAAGCTCATTGGCTGTTGGCAGAATTCATCTTCTTATAGTTGCAAGACTGAGGTCCCCGTTTTCTTGCTGGGGATTGATCACGGGTCATTCTCGGCAGCTAGAGGCCACTAACATTCCCTGTCACATGGCCTCCTCCACCGTAAAGTAAACAATAGATAATTTCTCTCAGCAACACAGAACTTCTGTCATATCCATCTCCCTAGTGCTTCAACTTTCTAATTTCTTCTTCTGCAAGCAGAACATGTTCTGCTTTTAAAGAATTCACTTGATTAGGCCAGACCTACCTACATAATCCCTCTATCTTAAGGTTCAGTGGTTTGAGATTTTAATTAAATCTGCAAATTCGTTTTCAGCAGTACCTAGATTAATGCTTGAGTAAATAACTAAGGGACCGTATGTGTATACCAATCTCCAGGAATCTTGAACACCATCTTACAATTTTGTCTACCACCTGTAGTTTTACTCTCTTATGTCTGGCTTCTTTCATTCAGCAATCATGTTTGTGAGACTAGTCCATAGTGTAAAGAATATGTCTTTTGATGAATATGTATATATATATATATATATACATACATACAGAAACCAACATCTGTTATTTTTATAAGCCATTAAGAATTTGGAATTCTTTGCTACCACGAAATAACCCAGCTTTGGTTGCCAGATGTGGGTGTGGAGATTGAGAGAAATGGGTGAAGGAAGTTAAAAGACCAAACTTGCAGTTATAAATTTAATAAGTCCTGGAAGACATAATGGATAGCATGGTGACTATAGTTAAAAATGTTTTATTACATATTTGAAAGTTGCTAAGAGAGTAGATCTGAAAATGTCTCATCCTGAGGAAAAAAGTAAACCACGTAAGATAACAGATGTTAACCTGCTTTATTGTGGTGAGTGTTTTGTAACATATACAAATATTGAATCTTTATGTTGTATATCTGAAACCAATATTATATCATGTGTCAATTATGCTTCAACCAAAAGAAAAGCTACAAATAACCCAGCTCCTCCTGACTGAGACAGAAAACTGGAAGTAGAAGTACTATGACCAAGGGCAACAGATGACACCATATTGCCCTCCAATAAGGCAGTTCTATGAATACTGTAGGAAAGTACCCTATTTGCTACATACTTATCAAGACGGGTTATAAGTACGTGTGTGTTTATATACATTTTGGCCAACTTGGGCTTTACTTCGTACATCTACAAAATGAAGATTTTACCCTGCTTAAGGATCCAGGAGAGTGTGCCCAATCCCCCATCTGCCAAAAGCAGCTAACATTACTACAGCGCTGTGGATGCTTCTCATTGAGCTCTGTTTGTTCATGGAAATTATTACTCCTAAATATTCCATATTTTACTAATTTATGATGATTTTTGTTTGATTTTTATCTCCACCCACTAAAATATAAGCCTCTGCATGATAGGGGTCTTTGTTCATTTATTGATATGTCACAAAGGCCTAGAAGAGTGACTGACACATGGCAGGTGCTTAAAAATATTTGCTGAATGAATAAAGATCAACCTAAGACATTAATTTAAGATTAATTATGAATTAACTTATAGATTGTTTTTAGTCATAGTGATCATATTTTTGAAATCAAACAATGACTGTGCAACCTCACAAAAGTGTTTTCTGTGTGCGCCCTGGTGGCCTAGCGGTCTAGGGCACCTGGGAACAGTCCCATGTACATTCCAAGGTCCAGGGTTCAAGAGCGGAGCCAGGGTGAACAACAAAAGTGAACAACTAAATAAAAATAAATAAATAAATAAAAGCTCTGCCTTCCTTCCTGTTTGCCTACTCACCTTCAATCCTGCCTATACCTTTCCTTTAAAAAAAGTGTTTTCTGAATTTGTATGTGGGAAAAAAGATATAATTATGCATTTATATCCATTGAAACTCCTTTATCTACCTCATTTTGTATCTTACTGTACCTGGCTGTATTGGTTATGTTTTAAAGAAGACTCTAAATTCTTTCTGGATGTGTCTAGAAAATGGAAAGTACTGCAGAAAACCAGTGATTTAAAGATACTCTCTTCAAAGAGCATTGCAACAGACCGAAACAATCAACATCTGTCCCTGCGAACTCTGCCCTGAAACAGCTTCCCTTCTCACTGCAGCTAATCAATATGCTGCTCTTCCTTCAAGACCAGAGTGTGAGGAGGTGCTAAAGATTGCTGTTAGAAATTTCCGCTGTGATGGAAATGTTCTCCATTCTCACTCTCCCATTGCCTCTAGCTACCTATGACTACTGAGCACTTGAAATGTGGCTAGTGTGACTGAGGAATTAAATTTTAATCCCACGTAATTGTAAGTCATTTCAATTCCTTTTAGTTTGTTTAAAGGAAAGTTGCAGGCAGGAATGAAGTTGAGCAGATCCAGAGAGGCAGGCAGAGAATGGAGAAAGAAGCATTTTATTTTATTTTTATTTAGTTACTCACATTGGCTGTTACCCCCTGGATCTGGGACGTGAACCCAGGTCCCTGGGATGCAAGTGGGCTGCACTCTTTTGGAGGCAGATGACCAAACCACTACATCACCAGGGTGGGTCCAATTCCATTTAATTTTACATGCTACGTTTAAATGGCCACATGTGGCTAGTGGCTACCATCTTGAACAGCACTTTTCTAGAAGAAAGAAGTAGAAGAATTGGATCCATGTCTGATCCTTTAATTGTGGCAGCAAGAAGGAGCTTCAGACTCAAAGGTGAGAAAAAGTTTCAGGTCCCTTTCTTCACACCTCCTTCCCTCAGGTGATGAAAAAGAAGGAGCAGAGTGTTCTTATTGCCTCTCCTCAGGTAAGGAGCTTGAGCTGGGGGACAGAAAGTGAACATGTTTTTCTAAGATTTCCGTGGGTGTTGCTATGTCTGCACATGTCCACTGACTTAAGCTGGAATTCTGAAAATGAAATGGGAATTGTGGCGACATGAAATTCACAGGTCACTCATGGTCCTCCTGCCTTGTGTAGCTCACCCTGGGGGCACGGGCAGAGAGGCATTCAACCTACCTGCTAGAGAATTGAACATTTCAGAGGAGGTGGTAATCACAAAACAGGTAATGGATCATAAGGGAGGAAAGTCTAGATAGGTTATCCAATAAAGAAATAACCAGACCCTGCATTTCCAAAGAGCAAAGAAAAAAAATATTACCTATTTTCAGTTACTTTTTGGAGCAGAGAATATCTGGTTCTACTGTGCTGTTATGAAATTAATTTGAAGTTGAGAAATTGTAATATATTACAGCTATCAGTCTCTCTGGACGGTTTTACAATCAACATGTAGGATATGAAAAAAGAAAGATGCCAATAACATATTAATGTGGTATTTGGTATTCAATCTTCTTTATGCAGCAGAATATTACAGCTGAGCAAAAAAAAATGATCAAAAAGTTGGTTCTTTTATACAAAGAAACAGAAGGAGGAAACTTGAACTTTAAATTATTCCATCTGTCGCTTTCCATTGATTGGATCTTGCTCATTAAGATAAATTCCACACTATAATATCATTTTTATCTTTTGAGCTCTCTAGGAGTGTATGCCTCTCAAATGCCTTGGTATTCTTCTATTTCTTCCTTTTTCTCTCTTTTTTTCCTTCCATATTAGCAGCTGCCAAGGAGGGATGGAACACTCTTCTATCATATGCTGTTTCCCTTATTTAAGGTCTTCTGGAAATTTGTGTAACTGCAGTTTAACATCTGACTGCCACATACAGATATGCCCAAGTCAAGTCAGACATCTCTTAATTCTGTTTTTGCATGCCAGTTTCATACAGGAAGGGTGTGTGACTTCTGCTGACACACAGAACCCTAACCCTGCTCTGCGATAAGCTGTACGATCTTGGGGGAGGCATTTACTCTGATTCTCAGCTTTCTGTTGAAAGGGAGACACTCATGAAGAAGATGGGGTGGCTATATGGGCATTTGCCTTATGCCTTCTGGTGGGTTCTTCTCCATCCGTCTGGCTCAGTTTCCCTTTCTCAGCCTCCTGTGGCTCTGTGCAGTGAGCTCTGTCAGCACCTCTCCCCCCACACCAAAAAAAAAAAAAAAAAAAAACCTAATGCTGATGTGATGTGGACATTCCTGTAGATGGCAGATGGTAGGTGCTCAAGAATCATGTTTCATACCCTCTGCACTCTGTTTTCAACAAATCATCTAGAGCTGAATGCCAAAGGGCAACCCTTGTTCCTGCTGCCCTTTGGTGCCAGGGATAAAGGAACAAACTAGGAAGCACTCATGATGACAACAGACATCCAATGAAAACCAAGATCCACATGGACCCTGTGCCAGCATGGCAAGTCATAAAGTGTGTTCAGTTGTCTCACCCTACTCTGCACTCCTTCAGCTCTGTAGATCTACTTTCCTACTGCCCCGACGTGTGGGCATAGTACCCTCTTTTCCCTTCTTCTCTTCCATCCAAACTCACTCTGGGTTCAGACCATAGTGTAGGTGAGTGGTTCTCCTCTTTGCAGAACAATGGGTACCTTCAGTTAAAATGGATCGTTCTCTTGAGTGTAAATCTCAGGAATAGAACAATGGGAGAATCACTTCCATTTCCAAGGCATTTTCTGGAGTTCTGGAAACAAAGCTGTGTAACTGCATGCCCACAGGGGTGTGTCTCCCCCAAGCACTGTGCACTTGAAGCACAAACAAGACCGACCACTTTCCCAATAGAAATAACTCAAGTCATCCCCACAGGAAAGAAATTCCTCCTAGGTCTTCATCAATTTGAACAAGTGGGGGCATCAGAGAGCAGCCTTGCAGAGCTGCAGAGTTGTGGAGCAGAGTAAGCGAGCCCCACAAAATGCTGCCCTCTGGGAAGAGGTCTGTGAGAAGGCAGGTTGAAGATGGGGCAAGAGTGATGCCAACAGAACAGAGAACCAGGGCAACAGACCTCGGCTTGAACGGACAGCGTGGGGGCTGGAGGTAGAAAATAGTGAAGGGATCTGACGCCAAAGAAACTCTCTAGAGAGGAGCAAATGATTGTTCAAGAGAAAGAAGTCCTTCTAACCCTTTTGTAACCTTGGACCCTGGAGTCCACATAGATGATATGGAGGTCCCCTTGGTACTCTCCACCTCCGTCCACTACTCTCCACCTCTGTCTACTAGCTAACATAGCGACATATTTCTAAGTGCTAAGCACTTGGCCCACTTTACCTAAATATGTTTTCACAGCACAAACAGTTCCTTCCAGTATCCCCATTTTATATGGAAAATTACAAAAAATAAAGTATGCAATGCCCAGGTTCACAGAGCGAGCTAGTTATAGAACACACTCTGCACCTGAAGACTGGGCAGTCCACATTATCTCTGCTGGTGCTGAGATCCCTCTTAGGCTTCATAGCTGTTAGAACAATTAAACATTGGTCTAAGTAAGAACACACATCAGAAGGTTGGTTTCTAGTCTTTGTTTCTGATGGAGAGTGAGAGCCGAGGCATTGGGATCCTCATCCAATATTTGGTTGGGCAGGTGAGACACCAGCTCAGGGTGAGAGGGGCCTGAGTGGTTCAGTGTCTCCATGCCCTCAGCTCACATGCTGTTTCTTTAAACAAATGACCCCCAAGAAGGGTGTAGGTCGGTGACTGTAGAACATTGCTGCTCCAGAAACCCATGAAACAGGTTAAATTTGAAAGAGATCATTTATTTTCTTTCCCTTAAATGTTCTGTCCTCTTAGATTTTAGTTGATAAGGTCTACCAAAAGAGGGAACATATGTTACCAAAAAGATGAATCTGGGTGGGGTGGTGGCACCTTCTTCTCCCCTCCATGGCAGAGGTTTGCTTATCGTGCTGATTATATAAAAAGGTAACCATAGAACATGGGTTTGTTATGTTACAACCCTCAAAATGAGCATAAATAGAATGCACTTACATAGAATAAAGGCTACATATGACTAACTCACAGCTAATATCATACTCAATGGAAAAAAACAGTTTTTCCTCTAAGGTCAAGAGCAAGGCAAGGATGTCCACTCTCACCACTACTGTTTAATAGCATGTTGGAAGTCCTGGCCAGTGCAATCAGACGAACAGAGATATGAAAGATACCCAGACTGGAAAGGAAGAATTGAAACTATCACTATGTAGAGATGGCATGTTAACCGATAGAGCAAATCCCAAATATTCAAGTAAAAACCTGTGAGAAATAAGAAACAAATATAGTAAAGTGGCAGCCTGCAAAAAGACTATTAATAAATTTGTTGAATTTCTACATACAAGCAATGAAAATGCAGAAAGAAAACTCAGGAAAACAGTCCCATTTATAATGGTCTCCAAAAGAGTGAAATATCTTAGAATAAACTTAACCAAAGAAGTGAAAGACCTATACTTTGAAAACGATATGACATTGTTAAAAGAAATAGATGTTGTCAAAAAGAAATGGAAAGAGATTCTATGCTCATGGATAGGAAGAATTAGCATTGTTGAAATGGACATATTAACTAAAGCAATATACAGATGCAGTGCAAATCTCCATCAAAATCCCAAAGGCAATATTCGCAGATATAGATAAAAAAAGATCATGAAATTTTTTAGGAACTACAAGAGTTCCAGGATAGCAAAAGCATGGGTTCAGTACTTGTTGCAGTAGTTGACCAGTAAAAAATATCAATTTTTCCTTAAATAATTTTTAAAACCACATCACATATTTATTGGTTTATTTCTTTTGCGTTTTTTAAATATTGAGGTAAAACAAAACGATTCGGTATTAGTACACATTGTGAAATGACCACATAAGAAATGTACTTAACATCTATTGTCTTATAGAGTTGCACATTTATTTCCTTTTAGGTGTGTGATGAAGATATCTACTCTCTTAGCAGTGTTCAAATACACAATACAATATCATTAGCTATAATCACCATGCTGTACATTACGTCTGAAGGTTTGTTTTATAACTAAGTTTATAAATTTTCACTCCCATTATGCTCACCCCTACTCTCACCCCATTGGCAACCATCAATCTGTTCTCTGTATCTGTGAGTTTGATTTGTTTTGCTTTTGTAGATTCCACATATAAGTGAGATCATACAGTGTTTGTCTTTCTCTGTCTGACTTATTTCACTCAGTACAATGCCCTCAAGTTCCATGGATGTCAAATTATTTTCAAATAACCCCAAAGAACATAAAATAGATATGATCACAGACATCAGGCATTTTATAGAATACTGAAGCCAGACAGTGCATCATAAAAGAACAGACTTCTGTGGATTAATTTAACTTCTCTTTATATAAAATAACTCTGTTGTCCAATCTTCTGTCATCTTAGATATAGGGGACTTTTCACCAGCTATATAAATAAATTGGATCAAAGCTTCCTATAATAAAATGAAAAATAATTAAAAATGATGTGTTTCTCAGCCTCTCTGCAACAGCATGATATTAAGACTGATATCCATGAAACAGTATGCTGGGCTTGCTCTACTTTCTATATTAAAGCACATTTTAAAGGACATTTATTTATCTTAGAGTTACCTGGGATAACAAGAGTGTCCGGTCACCAACTCTTTGATATTTGAGCTCTGCATATACTTTTCCCAGCAGGAAAAGACATTTTAATTAATAGGACTTATCCATATGTTTCTGAAGGATACAGCAGTCTCCCAATGAGAAACTCCACTCTGGCGTGCAAAGCACTTACCTGTACAGGGGATTGCTTCTTGCAAACTTGCAAAGTTGTCAAGAGGAGGTAGATGATGAGGGAGACAAATGGGAAGAGGAAGAAGGAGAAGAGGAGTAGGAGGGGAAAATATTCATGACAGTTAAGAGCAGTTCTGATATTGAACTGTGAATGGACTGAGTTGAAGTGCAGAAGCAAATGAGTAATTACCCAAAAGAAATTGAGTTTTAAATCAGAAGAGTCTGAGTCATTCTAAAAGGGCAAGGTTGCATAATTGCTTCCATCAGTGGAAATGGGAACTCACAAGCAGGTTGAGGCCCGGTACAGAGAAATTAAGAAAGTCACATATCTTCACGGATGCATTACCCAAGATCACAAATTTGCTAGAAGGTGCCAGCCCCCACAGTTTCCAAGGATGTCAAAATGCTTGCATGTCTTTCGGGGAGTTCCTCTTTAGCTACAGCTGAACTCCATGGACTAGTAATTTCACAATACATCATCAGCTACTACATGAAAGGATGTGCTCCATTGTCAAATAAATGCAGGGAAATCTGAGCTAAACGAAGTAAATGGGAACTTGCCACAGCAAGACTTGTTCATCTGTAGTGCTGACTGGCATTGTCTATCTCACACAGAGGCATAAAGCACATTGCAAAGATTTTCCCAAACATACTTGTCAGAGAACGTGTTGTTCACAAAACACCAATTAGGAGCTCACTAATATAGTCTTCTTTGACAGAGTCTGGGAAATATGCCTCAATCAGTTAAGGTATTTTTCAGGGTATTTGGGTCTAAGACACACAAGAGAAAAGATGGGAATTCCTCAAGGATGGGAAAATAAATTCCAAAGACACAGTTGCTCTTTGTAAGTTTCCTTCGATCAACTTGGACTGATCATGAAAAGAACACCCTTCAAGGTTCCCCAGAGGGAAGTCAACAAACCTCTGGGCTCCACATAAGGACATCCTCTTTCCAAGATTCTTCTGAAGGTCTAGGTGTGAACAGTGTACGCTGGGTGTAGCCCAACACTTCTAAAACAAATTCAGAGAGCAAATAACTGATATCCTCCAAAGCCCCAGTCTGTATATGATTTCCAAAGACTGTAGACTAACTTTGTTATGGCTCCGAAGCTTTTCACCAATAATCAATGATTGGTGGGACTTGAGGAGGAGGGGACACAGAGTTAATCAAAATGGCAAAGAATGGATGTCAATTCTGGGTCTAATGTACCTGGTTGTTGAAGTCTTTTATCTTCTGTTTACGATAAGAATGGAGCCCAGAGAATTTCAACAGAATTCTATGTGTTGGATGAGAGATCAAAAGCAGAAGAATCCTGCCATTTCACACTTCCATGACTTCAAATCACTCACTTATTATCTGGAAAGTGACATTTACTCCAAAATCTTTTGATTGTGCCTTTTCATCAATGTGGAATGTCATGCTACCCTGGAACAACTAAGTTTCCCTCCAAACTCCAAAAGATGGGAAGTTTGGTAAGTGAGTATTAGGCTAGTGAAATGTCATCTTTCTTCCCTGCTTCTAAAGCTATCTGATATTCCCCATGTAATTGTCTTTGACATTTAATTGAAAGTACCATTTTCTTTTTACTAAGCAACCCATCCAAGCCCTTGGTGGTCACTTAAGACCTATTTCATTGCCATCTGGCATTCCTCCAAAGCCAAGATTATTTAGTAAATGCATGGTTTAGCTCCCTCTGCTACAGCCATCTATTGATCTTGTGGTTCATGGAGAAGTGGTGTCATTCATATTTTCAAGTTCTAGCTTATAATGAAGGTTCTTTGGCTTCCCATGGTTTCATGGTTGTGAAATCAATTATGACTTCAGTAGCACTGACAAGGCACTATATTTGTGAAGAGAAAATTGAAAAATTATTACCTGATAGGTGAGGAATGGTTTTGACATTTAAAAATAGAAAATGCTTCTCCATATCTCTTCTAAATGATGTCTGATGTTGACATTGGCATTTACGTAATTCATCCAGTTGTAGAAAACATCATGTATCGATTCTTAAGAGCAGTAAAATCTATTTACAATAGGAAATAATACTCCTTCAAGAGTCTCCACTCCAACCTTCTCTACTCCACTCCATAATAATCCACTCCATAATAATCAACTTATTTTTGTTGTAATTCTGGTGGGGCAAGCCCTGGGGAAGACAAAATAGGGCACCTAAAATTAAAGCTTGCAATGTACAGAGCAAAGGTGGAAGTGAGCTCAAGTTTAGTGGACATCTCTCCATGGAAAAGACCCTGGTAGCACAGCAGCCGGAAGACAGAGTGGTCCATGATCACAGAGCACACCAGCCTGTGTTCAGCAGGGACAAAATAGTAGCAGTTCCTGGGAGTTCAATGGGTTATGAGCGAGTTGTTGTCTCTTGCTCTGGATACTCTACCACCAAAGGTCACCTTGCTAAGCTGAAAGAAGAGAGATGAGAGGAATCATCCATACGAAGGAAGGGAACTCTGGAAGTTTGTTTTCTAGAAGTCAGAGGTACCAAGAAAAGTTCAATGAGATATAAAGTATATGATCAAAAGTGCTTCACGGGCAGTTGGAGACCATAATTTAAAGGGTTTCCTATAGAGCATTGAGTTTGGACTAGACTTTGGAGGAAGATAAATCCTAGGGTAGTGAGACTAGGCTAACAATGGGGAGACATTGGCAAAATGTTCTTCCTCTTTTCTCCCTGGGTATTCTGATTCACCAGTATAAACTCAGCTCAAACACCAAAATCACATGATCTCTGTAAGACTCTCCAACCAATCCCAGCACTCTATACACACATACACACACACACACACACACACACACACACACACACACACACACCCATACCCCCACAGAGAGTGAGAAACAGAGACAAACAGTGCGAGAATATGTCCTCCTAATATTCCCATTTCCTCTTATAATTGCCTCTATCCTGGTGAGATCTAGTATAAATGTCTGTCTCCTCATCTAGAACATGCCATCTGCTCAAGAGCAGAGAATATGTTTTATCCATCTCTGTGCATGACCTGCCGCATAGTAGGAATCCATTATGCTAAAAGAAATTGCTATTCTATTTTCTACAGACAACATAACAGACTCAGAGTTTGATTCTGCTCCTGTAAAGAGGATGTGGCATTAAGATTTTCCTCCTCAACACTTGGAGAGGCTAGCACACAGACAGCTCACAATCATTGATTTCTATTCCGTTGAGATTTGCGCAAACCCTACTAAGGGGGAGTTGTGTTTATTCTTCATTTACAGTACATTACTGCTAATGCCTTGATGCTCAAAATCCACTGTACTTTGGCCTTGATTAGTTTTAAAAGAGAAATCAGGAGATATTTTTGTCATATAAGTAATGGACACGGTAAACCAAACCAAAAATACATTTAAGGAACACGTGTGTTCACTTTTCATTTGTCTTGATCAAAATTAGATGTTTCTCCTCCATTATCTCATAAAAGCAGGTGATTTATGAAAGAAACTGCAGCAAGTGTCGTTAGAACTGATTATGCTAAGTGAATGGTTGTATATAAGTGAGTATACAATTGTGATTATGATGTGAGAGAAAGTTATCTAATGATCAGTAAGATAATGTGATTGTGCAGTGTTCATAAAAGACTGTAAGTGGAAGCTTACAGTGGAGTTAACAGCTGCTGATTTGAAATAGACCACAAATGGTGAGCAAGAGGGCATGTGCTCTGACTCTACCCTGTGACACAGCTCCCAGGGCACAGTGCCCTCGGACTGTTGTAAGTCCATACTACCCCAGACCTCAGTGGCCATTCTGAGTCCAACTATCTGTCTCATGCAGAAACTGGGAGACCGAAGGGAGCACATAGGAAGGAGGGGAAACGTTCTCTTAAGGAGCAACAGCTGCCACTGGTACCTTTCCCCCACTTCCCGCAAGTGCTCCCAATCCCAAATGGAATAACTGCAGACTCCTTCCTCTGCCCCTGTGCCTTTGACCCCGCTCTTCTGCTTTGCTCTGGGTCTGGCTGCCTTGATGATCCCCTCCCACTTCTTGCGAATCATCACTCCCTCACTCAAGTGTGGGTCCACCATCTCTCAGTGCTTCTCACCAGCAGAAAATCCTCTAAATAACACAGTCTTTCCTCTCTCTCACATCCCCCACCAAGGTGACTGGCAAATGCAACTTGTCCTGGCTCTCTTACCTTCTTCACAGCCTTGGACTCCACTATCCTGAGTCTGAATCTGATCCTCCATTGTAGTGACCTGCACTCAAATGGCATAAACTACCAATTGTAAGTGCTGCTGCCTCTTTTCAGTTCTCCATCATGCCTGACTCACAGAAGCATCAGATGACTTCTCGAAACTTTCTCTGCAGCTGTAGCCCCAATATTTACCTCTCCAGGCCTCTGCTTACTCCCTCATGTGCCTCTCCTCTCTCAGAGATGACTTCTTTTCCCATGGGTTACATGACTGCCATACTGCGACTGACTCAAATCTATGACTCCAGCCAACCGTGTTTCCCCTGGCTCCCCAATCTCACTAGCACACAACTTAAGTTCCCACCTCATCACTTTCCCTCTGCCCCTGTGGCATGGCTCGCCACAGTGATTGGCATTTTACCATTGCAGTCCCAAGTTAGAGGGTCAGATAGAACCAGACTCTGCCACATACTTCCTGTCTGACTTTGGACCAACTTCTTACACAATCTGAGCCATCTGTAGAAGCAAGGACTCTTCATTCTATATTATTGTGGTTCTGAGAATTCACAGAAGCCGTGTGAATCCCCTGGCCCGTAATAATTGTTCCTTAGGTTTGAGCTGTTAATTATTAACATATCAGTAAATATGTATTGAATGAGCAAGAAGGGGACATGAGACTTGAAGACATTTGGGTCCCTTCAAAATCTACAACAGTGAGGATGGTCACCTCCACCAGGGAGGGCAGTGCAACCCAAGGAAGATGAGCTTGCTAAAATATTACTTGTTTTTGAAAGATATTTGTTGCTATTGAAAGCATTTAAGCAACATAATTGTCTTTCAGCTTGAGGCGGATATTTATTTTAACCTATTGAATACAAACCCCATATTGAGGTTATTCGGGTTTGGGTTGATGACTTAAATAGGAAACAATTATCTCAGTGAAAATTTCACAAGCAGTATGTGATTCCAAAGAAGAAAACAAACATTTGATTTTGCTGAATACATCCCAAGGTCCCCGGTTCAAGACCTGAAGCTTGAGAAACAACTAACGATGAACAACTAAATAAAGTAAACAAAGTACTTATGCAAAACAAAACAACACATATACCAAACAACCCAGTCAAGAAGTAGGCAGAAGATCTAGATAGATACTTTACCAAAGAAGACAAACAGATGGCCAACAGGCATAAGAAAAGATGTTTTTCCTCACTTGTTATTAGGGAAATGCAAATCAAAATCTCAGTCAGATGTCACCTCGCACCAGTGAGAATAGCCGATATTAAAAAGAATAGAAACAACAGGTGTTAGTGAGGCTGGCTGTGGGGAAAAATGAATACTTGTACACTGCTAGTGGGAATATAAATTATTGCCTCCACTCTCCTCAAAAAATATAAAATAGAACTACCATAAGATCCAGCAATTCTACTTCTAGGTGTCTATCTAAAGAATACAAAAATGTGTATGTGAAAAGATATATGCACCCCCATGTTCGTTACAGCACTCTTTACCATAGCTGAGATACTGAAACAACCTATAGACAAAGACGATGTGGTGACTATGCAAAATGGAATCCTACTCAGCTATAAAAAAGATGAAGTCTTTCCATTTGTGACAACATGGATGGAACCAAAGGGGATGAAGCTAAGTGAAAGAAGTCAGAAGAAAAACAAATACCAAATGATCTTACTCATACGTGGAGTATAAGGAAACAAAGCAAATGAAAAGACAAAACAAAGACTGACTCTTGGACTCTGACAACAGAACTGAGGTTACTAGAAGGGGCTGGGGGTGGGAGAAAAGCAGAAGAGGGGTCCAAGGGACAGTAGTGGGCACTAGTAGAACTTTGTTGGTAGGTGTGTTGTTATCACGTATTTGAAGAAATGTGAGTCTGATTCCTAAAACATATACAGGCTTGTAAACTAATGTTGCTTCAATTTAAAAAAATTGTATTAAGGCATACCCTGGTGGAGCTGTGGTTGGGTCAGCCATCTCCGAAGGAACATAGTCCACAGACATCACAAGGGCTGGGTTCCTGTCCCCAGGCTTGGGGGAACAACCAAGATGACAACTACTAAATAAAACAAAATGTTTCTTTCTCTGCTCCCTTCCTACCTGCTTGCCTACTCACCTTCATTCCTGCCTGCATCTTCCCCTTTTTTCATTTTAAAGGAAAGTTGCAGGCAGGAATGAAGGAGAGCAGTTAGGCAGACAGAAAGAGAGAAGAGGAAGAAGCACTTTATATCTTATTTAGTTGTGCCTCTTAGTTGCCCTGAACTGCCCGTCCTCCACCACACAAACCCCGGTCCCTGGGATGGACGTGGACTGTGCTCCTTCAGAGGCAGCTGACCAAACCACTGCTCCAACAGAGCACACACATACACCTTTCCTTTAAAACACATTATATTAAAAAATAAAATCATTCTTCAGGTAAAATGAAAAAAAAAATGTTTCTTCTTCCTCCACTCATCCCTGTTGTTTTTCAAGTTTTGTCTCTCCTGGAAGGTGTGCTTCCATTTGCACTTCTCTCCAGCCTGCCCCCACCCCTAAGAGACACAGGGTCTGGGGTACATTGAATTAAACAAATCGTGTGCTTTCTGGCTTCAGGGAGCAAAGGGACCTAGGGAGTGTCGTCTACCAGGAGGCCAGGAGAGGGCATGAGTCCTCCTGGGGAAGCAGGTCCTGTGCCTTCTGTGGCTCCAGAGAGCGTGGTGTTAGGAGACAGCGGACCACTTCCTAGGCGTCTGCTACTTGGCGCAGGTGCACACATTTAACTTCCATACCGAAAGCATTGGCTTTCTGTGGAGTTTACTTCAATTCGTTTGGGGGGAAGTAGCTAAAGAGGGCAAATAAGAGATGACAATTTTACAAAGACATTGGAATTTTAGTAAATGATAATTTATCTTTGCTATATTTGAAGTTTCTGCACCGGGCGCTCTTCATTTCACATAATACAGTAAGAGAATCCACCTATTTTACGTGGACACTGCCCACCCACCTCGGTGTTTTTTTAAGGAAATATGCAGACAGGAATGAAAGCAAGTAGACGAGGAGGGAAGAAGAGAAAAGGAAGAAACACTTTGTTCTACTTAATTGTTCATCTTGGTTTTTCCCTCCAGCCATGTGAAGGGAACCTAGGTCTCTGGGATGTATGTGGATAACTGCAGCTGGAAGCAGGAGACCCAACCGCTACTCCAGCAGAGTGTGCCTAGATTCTGCCTTTCCACAGATCATCTTTAAAATAAAGATGCTTATTTATTTGCCTCAACTCTGTTTTTGCCTACCTACTTATTTGCCTTCATTTCTGCTGGCACCTTTCCTTTTAAAAATTGACCTCTATGAACAAAGTAAATAAGTTTACTGATGAGACTATTAGTTTGACACAAGAACTGTGAACACTTTAACTTGTTCTGAAGAATAAATTGCTTTCTAAAAGAAGAAATCCTCTTAACAATGTTCTGTTAATCAAAATACATTCAAGAAGAAATTTTAATTTAATTTTGTCTGTAGTTACTGTGACTTTCTCCAAGTTAACTCATAGACCCACAGAGCTTAAGAAAAGTTCGATGTACCCTGGTGGCCCAGGTGGCCAAGCCAGTGGGTGAGATATGGACCCACGTAAAGTCCAAGGACCTGGATTCGTGAATGGCGGGGTGGGTGGTGGGCAACAATCAAAAGAAAATAAACAAATCAAAGTGCTCATTCCTCCCTTTCATTCCTCCCTCCCTTCCTCCCTTCCTTCCTTCCTTCCTTCCTTCCTTCCTTCCTTCCTTCCTTCCTTCTTCACTCTCTAAAAAAAGAAGCTTAAAAAAACTTTAGATAATATACTCAAAACAAATTACAGACTGAACAATCTTATTTAATGGAAAAAAACTGAAGCAAGTCAAAATGATGACAAAGGACAATGACATATGACAGTGTTGAGGCACCCATATTTCTACATTTTACAGACCAAGACACTGAGGCTCAGTGCACCCTGGTGGAGAAACATATTGGCCAGCTGCCTTCCACTGAGACTGCAGACCACGTATACTCCAAGGATTTGTGCTCAAGACCTGGGGCTGCAATGGAAAACCCTAAGATGAACAACTAAATAAAATAAAGTGCTTCTTCCTCCTCTCTCTTCCCGTCTGCCTGTGTCTCTGCTCGGTTTCATTCATGCCTGCACCTTTCCTTGGAAAAAAAACAGAAACAGAGGTTGAAAGGCGCAAGGTCATACACAGGAATTCATCCTCAGTCTGGAGCCTCCAGAGGCCGCACTCCAGAAATGTTCGCCACACCCTTGTTTGTAACAAGAATTGATTAGAAATTGAAAGAAGCTTAAATGGTCTGTTGTATATCTACTCAATGTATACAGTCATCAAAATGGACAGACATCCTTATATTCTGAAGATGGAAGAATAAATTGATACCACCATTCATGAAAACAATTTAGCAATATATATGTATATATGTGTGTCTGTTTGTATGCATAATGTCTGTGTATGTTTAGTGTCATTTCAAGGTTCATACTCTTTGGCCTAATAATTCACTATTTAGGAGCTTTTCCCAAAGTACTAATCAGAAATGTATTTATTAAATGTGAAAAAATACTTATTGAAATAGCCACTTTACAAAATGGGAAAAAAAAAAAAAAAAAACCAGGACAGAAACAGAATGCTCAGAATTAGAAACTGATGGTTCTTTATATGCTATAGAGTCACAAAGCGTTAAAAATGGCATTTGAATGACAAAGGAAACTGTTTATAATATTTAAGTGAAAAAAGCAAGACCAAAATATTGTATATACATCGCGACCCCAATTTTGTTCAAAGGAAAATGTGTGCATATGTAAAGAACATAACTGAAAGGAAATATATCAGACTATTTAAGCAGTGTCTTATAAAATGACCGAGAAAAGCATTCAAGTGGTTCTCTGCTTGGTGAAATTTGAGTTCATTCTTTATTATCTTCTTCGTGCCTTTCTGAGTTTCACATTCTCTGTAGTAAATAACAAACCACTTTTATAAGCAGAAAGAATACAACATTATTCTTGTTAAAGAAATGAACATTTCAGAGCACAAAAATAAAGAAGCAAATATGGACGTGTTAAGATACATAGAATGAGAAAACAGAAAATTGCATACACAGTAGATTTTATGAAAATACACACATAAACACTTAATTCTAATTCTGAAAAAGAAGAGCTGGATGAAAATATAACAAAATATTAAAGGCATTTTGGGTTAGATGACAAAAATTGAATTTCTTCTTTTTTTTAAAGGAAAGTTGCAGGCAGGGAAGAAGAGAGAGGAGGAAGATGAATTTTTATTTTTATTTCTATTTGGTTGTTCACGCTGGTTTTTATCACCCCGGACCCGGGACTCGGACCCAGAGGTATGTAGCTTGCTCCTTTGGAGGTGATTGACATAACCGCTGCTCCACCAGAGCACACCAAATGTGGGTTTCTTCTATCCTAACTTTATTTTCAGTAATCTCATTAATTTGCTTTTTAAGATAGTGTTTAAAATTCCCTTCATCCCCCACCTCCCCAATAAGTCCCATGACACCTAAGGGTATGATGTGGCTAAGAGCCCATAAGCAGTACAACCAGATACGTGCGCACTCCATCCCGGCTCTGAAACTCACCAGCTGTGTCCATAGTCGAGTAACTGCTCAGAGAAATGACACGTGATTACCTATGAACAAGATGATGGATAATGATTGGTTACCATAAGACCTGTCAGAGTCACTAAAGGGACTTTCGGGCCATTAGAGTAGGGAACGTGCTGACTTGGGAGTTTTCACTGGCATGTCGTCAGGTTCACCCTTAGTCTCACTTCACTAGGCTTCAGAAAGGTGGGTGTAAAGTTTGCAGGTCTTCTGCACCCTGCGTGTAACAGGAGGAACATGTTCACAGTCTGAAAACATGCTCTTCCCAGTGCTTCTCGTGGTGTCACCCACTGGATGTCTCTAGCTGGTGACTCTCCTGTTACTAAATCCCCACTTCCGTTGGTGTGCTCTCCCTCTTCACGCCTGGCTAATTAAACTACCAGTCAAAGAATTGTTTGTTTCTTTACATCAATGCCTGTTCCTCTGCTATCTAAGTGTGCCTTTAATGATGAATGATAAGCGCTCAGACAGGGCACACAGAGGTGCACAAGGCGCTGCACCCCAATGTCTTCCTGTTAGCCTTCCACACTGGCTGATGGTTCATAATCAAATCCAGGGCCACTGGTTTATCTTCACACTCTCCTGAAATGGGGAATATTTGCTCTGTATTGAATCACATGTCAATGTCATCAATTCGTTAGGGGCTTCCTCTAGTCAGATACCTAAGAAACAAGGTCCAGGGTAAAGCAAAATTTGACAACAAAAGATTTCTTTTATTTTTTTTACATTCAAATATATTTTAATCAATACTACACAGTGGTTTTCTTTTTCAAAATAATAGTTTCACTATTTATTTTGTTGACATTGCCATATGCCCGCGACATATCAAAATCCCTCAGTTGTGTGTATTTCACAGCACATCCACCACCAGAATTCAGTGCCTTTTAACACCACCTTGTCCCCTACTTCTTTCCCTCCCCCACACCCCCTGTGGAGCCACAGTTTTGTGTCTTCTGAATTTTGTGGGAATTTGTCTGTCTTTTGTTTCTTTATAGTCCGCCTGTGAGTGAAGCCATCCTTATTTCTTTCTTTCTGACTTATTTCACTTAACATGATCCCCTCCAGTCCCATCCAGGTTGTTACAAACAGTACAATTTTATCTTTTTTAAATAGCTGTATAGAATTCATATCCAGTCATCTCTTGATGGGCACTTGGGTTGTTTCCACGAAGACAAAAGATGAGTCTAAGTGTAGAATCAAAGGTAGGAAGTTGAGAAACTCAAGGAGATTGTACAGCTTTTTGGCAGTGAACAGCAGATACCCTGACATCCATTGCCTCCAGCTCTTAAATGGGCAGAGTTTCAGGCCTTCTCTACTTGTGGAAACCATCACTTTATTTTTGGAACTATCAGAAATTAGTGGTTCAGGGTATGGAATTTGAGTTAGTCACACATGGATGCCAAGTCAGAATCTACATCTTAACTACAGAATCTCTAAGAATATTACTTAAAATGATAATGCCATCTATCAACAGATGATGCAATAATTAAGTGAGCTGTTATAAACAGTGAACAACACAGAAAAAGGCACCCACAAAAGGTTTTCAATAAGTGTTAACAATTATTACTCTACCACACTCATGTTCCTAAAGACTTCTCTAGTTGCAAAATTCCTTGGAAAACAAAGACAAATTTCTCCCTGATCCATGGAGGTTTACGTGGAAATACCAGCAGCAACAATTCTCTGTCTCAGTGAGACTCTGTCTTTCTCAGACCATGATTACCTTAAGTCACATAACTCTCTGAACCAGGCCTAGGAAAGACACTCTACACTTGGCCAACTTGCCCTCTTGCTAGGAGCTCATGATGTTGGGCTCTGAAAGCTTAATCTGAACTCTGATAAAGATTCATTACCAGATTCTCATGACAAGCCTGCTACGATGTTCCAGTGACATCAGCTTAATAGCAATACCCCAAATGTCTGTGGTCCTCTGCTCATGGAACTCCTCAATCCCTTACAAAATGCCACTACCTAGAGCAGAATGTTGGAGACTCTCTGGGGAGAGGAGCACACACTATGGGGACACTAGACTGTTTTGGGTGAGGGTGAGCATAGCTGACTGAGGGAGTGGTTCACAGCCTCATAGGTGACTCATTCCTTAACACAGAGAGGGTATTAGTAAGGATATAACGTTTCAGTTTCTAGGGAGACTAATAGAAGGTTCTTGGAATTCCACGTGCTACCCCCGCCACCCCAAGCAGGACATGAGACATTGCAGCTCAAGCTCCTCTAGAATGAATGTCAAGAATAGAGGTGCTGTCACCTGCAACTCCAGATCCTTTTGAAACACCAGGGAGAGAACTGTGCTCAAGCATCCAGCATGACACATCTTCAGACAAGACAGATGATCAGTCTTGCTCTCCTTTCTCAAGGGAGAAGAAATGTTAATGATCACAGTGATAAGGGTATTTGATAAAATGTTTAAACCATGGTAAGCTGTACAGAGAACATGCAATCTTAGCTCACTGGAATTTTTAAACAAGCAGTAGAGTGCTCATTTTTCAAGGAATAGATAATAATAATCTTTCAGTGATTTCTGTTTGAATTCTGCTTTGCTAAGACTTTCTAAGATCAGGTAATGTGGTATAGTGAGAAACTCTTCAGATTGAAGGAAACAAGATTCTACTGTAGATTCAACAAGGAGCTAACTATGTGCCCATTGCTTCCAGTTCAGGTTCTTAAGACATCTGGACTGATCTTTGACAGTTCCACATGGGTCAACCTGCCTCCGCCATTCCCCTAGCAGGGACAGAAAATGTCTTTAGCACTTCTACAACCCTCAATATGTATTTGCGGTCTTCATGAAGCAGTCAAAGGACTCACTTGTCATAAAGAGGTTATTACATGACGTACTAACTTTTAAATCTTAACAAAGGACTTAATTTCTATCCCAGCCTGCAGACCTCAGACCTTGCCACCAAATCTGTGTGCTCAAGGCTTTCGGTTTATATAACCGAGAGCTTGTCCCTGAAACACTGGATGATGAACTTGACCGAGCCAGAAGCTTCCTTGATCATGCTTGTTTTCATTGTGAATGATAGAAATCTACAAGTGGAGCTTTACAACAGCAATGGATAAAAAATATTGGAAAAGCTGAATTATCTCATAAAATTAAAAAAAAACAACGTCACAAGCATGCTTCACAGATACAGAAATAAGTGTAGCTCAGGAGAACTCAGCAAGAGGCCTTCTAAATAGTGCGTTCTGTGATTGAAGTGCTGATAAGGTTTAGCAGGCTATCACAAACTCTGCTGGCCTAGTTTCGAATTCTAAAATGAACATAACAAATGTGGAGATTGGTCCAACTAGGCTGAGATGACAAATATCAAACCAGTAGCTCTGGACAGTGTCTCAAGGGACTTAGTCACACAGTAAACAGAAGAGTGGGAAGGTCTCAGAAAAAAGGTGCCGGCTGGAGAGACCAATCAGCCGGACACGACTGCCTTCCACCTTGTAGAGTATATATGCACGCATTTTGACATCTCTCTATTTATAAAATTCCAAGGTTATTTGTGTACAAATGCATATATTATAAGCACGGGACCTCTGCTTGAGTCTTCTAGGTCAACATCATGACTTCTGTTGAACTGCTGCTGAACTGCTGTGATTCTTTGAGATTCAGAAATCTGTGGACTAAAGGTGAAACTTAAGTACTGTCAATGCAAAATATGACATGCAAGTTAGAAGAATTAAGGCAGGACACTTAAGAACAAGCTGTGATTGCCATTTCTCATTAACTCTAATAGAAACATTCTTCCCCTTGAGTTGTAGAATATGAAAATATTTGAGGGGGATCACTCATCTGTAATCATGAAACATTCAATTCTCACCTCTAACCCCAGATTCCCAAATTCATCCATCCTGGGTTCTAGAGAAGCACAGGCGCCTAGTTCCTGGCTAAAGTTGTACTCTGAATCCTATAGCATAGCACTCTGACTGCACAACCTTCAGTCTCCCTGTTGATTCTAGAGTGGAGCCTAGACCGGCCTTTCCAGCATTTTTTAAGGTGCCTGGTATTGTAGACTGAGAAAATCAATGAATTTTATGGGCACCAGGGCACTGCTATTCTTCAGCCAAATTGATAAGAAGCAGTACAAGTCTTATTGACACTTCAATTTGATAAGAAGAGAATATGAGTGACATATGAATAGGAAGAGGCAAGAGAAGCTCAGAAATCTAACCCCAAACCAAAATATTTTAGACAGCCTCGCTGATGACCATCAGTAGTTCTTAAGATGATATTGGAGTAAGTGTAACTGTCTGAGAGGGCAAATCCAAAATCAGGATCAAGATACACACAAGTTACCATTATGTTTCATATACATGTGTATGTGTATATGTCATCATATGCAGGGAAAGCAATTAACTTATCCTCACATTCAGTGACGTTTAAATTAGTTAAGAAACCAATAAAATACAAATATCCAACCAATCATATCCTATGAAAACCCATGAAATGAACCCCCTGTGACCCCATCAGCTGAGTCAGGACTGGAGCTAAATCCGAAGCACTTCCTGAGTAGATAAGAGTGCATGGAAAATCAAGTGACATCAAAATCATAAGGGAGCCCCCTTAAAATTGTTTCCTTTTAACTTTGACACAAGCCCCTTGAAATTGACTCAGGAATGTGGAACTATTCGGGCACTCCCCACGAGCAGCCTAACCCTAGAGGCAGATCTAGAGCGATGAAAACTGGCCACCTCCAAGAAGGAATATCGGAGTAAGCAAGATCAACATACAGCACCATACCACTTACACTTTAGACACAGGCACTGGGCTGGCATCTAGAGGCAAAAAGAGTCCCAGAGGCTTGTAGCTAACCTTTCTAGCATAGTGGACCTTGTTCCAATGATTAAGAAGCCAGGGTGCATTTTGATAAATGCTTTGACAAATGTACTCACTTGCTTGTTTCTACTATTCATTAGATTATCTCAATGAAAATTGAATTATAACAAATATGAAATATATTTGGAGACGCCACAGACTCCCTCCAGGTAAGTGATTCTAAATGTACTTTGGGTCTTGTACTCTTTACAGTCAAACGTGTGTGAAAAGAACTTCAACCAAAAAGAATTCACAAATACAAGCAATTGCATATATTGTATAAAACTCCAATATAAACCAAAGATTTAAAGATTCCTAATATCCCTTAATACCTTTCCATCCAGAACTTTGTGAAATATCTTCTT
The DNA here is from genome assembly GCA_004363575.1 of Solenodon paradoxus. Classification (NCBI taxonomy): domain Eukaryota; kingdom Metazoa; phylum Chordata; class Mammalia; order Eulipotyphla; family Solenodontidae; genus Solenodon; species Solenodon paradoxus. The sequence goes on along the minus strand of RJWH01005336.1, from coordinate 43,788 downwards.
CCCTGTAGAAAAAATAAAATAAGAAAGCACAGGAAATAAGATGACAAATTGTTAATCTCTTTAGATAAGCTTCATTGCAAGCTGTGTGCATGGTGTACAAATATTTGCACTTCATGCCAACTTCTTACATTTAACATTCTCTGCTATCCAAACTCTCACCACAGAGAATATGAAAAATTTCCTAGTTGTGGGTAAAAGTTGAAAACCCTGAATTTGAAGCAAATGATAAATATCAATTTCTCAACATACAGATTGAGATCATCAAAGACATATTCATGAGTGAAGAAATAGATCATATTTGAATAGTTTATATTTGGAATTTCATATTCCCTCTCACAAAATGATTATTTACTTGGACTAGATTGTAAAAATTTCAGTTGATGAAGTAAAAAAATAACAAAAAACTTTTGCTTTGCTTCTTTGTGTTCCACATATGAGTAAAAGCATGTGGTATTTGTCTTTGTCTCTCTGACTTTTTTTGCTTTGCATAATCACCTCGATTTCTAATCATGTTTTCACAAAAAGCAGGATTTTATCTTTTTTTCTAACCAAGTAGTATTCCATAAAACACTTCTTTGTTCTCCAGTCATCTCTCAATATTCTGGAATTAGGCACACCCTGTGGTGTGGGGGTTATGTGCCGTCCACATATGTCTCAAGGTCCTGGGATCATGATCTGAGATGGGTGGGAACAACAAAGATGAACAACCAAAAAATGAAAAATGAAATACTTCCTCCTCTTCTCTCTTCATGCCTGTTTGCCTCTGCTGACCTTTGTTCATGTCTGCACCTTTCCTTAAAAAAAAAAAATTTCTGAAATTACAACCATGGTTATGGGGCCGGGGGTAGGAAAAATGGGTAGAGGGGTCAAATTGATAATGGTGACAGGTACTAGAACTCTGGTAGGGGTATGGTGTGACACACACATTGACTGAGGTATGACTCTATTCTCCTAAAACTTAAATAGTAGTAAACTCATGAAACATAAATAAAAAACAGAGAGAGGGAGGGAGGAAGAAAGGAAGGAAATCTCATAAAACTCTTCTTTAATATTTTACACTTTTGTCAAAGTTTTGAATTTTTCAATACTTTTAAATATCAAGGCTATCCAATATAACCAAGTTGATTCCTAAATAGTATTATTATGACTTCATGGTTATCCAAAGTCACATTATCACAATGTGAAGAGAGTTGAAAGTAAAAGTCTCATAGAAAGAACTGCTATTAATATGTTGCTGTATTCTTTTGCAGACTGTTTTCTACACAAACACTAGTTTGTTTTATTCAAACAGGATCATGGCACACTAGCTGCTCTACAGCTGCCTGTATTCATTCGCTATTTCTTATACTTTTTTCACTAACGTTAGATAGAGTTGCTTCAATCTTAACTACAAAGTAGTTTTCCATTTTTTGTTGGACTGAAATCTATGTAACTACACATAATAAAGGATGATTCAAGCAACAAGAGCTCGAGACATACCAGTCTCTGCTTCCATAACCCAGCAAGTTTGTTATGTTAAAAGCTAAGTCATGTCTAATGTAGATGGCAATCAAAGCATTCTACAAGTCTTTGAAAATACCTTCATCCTCTCTCCTGTCCATGTTTGTCACCTTCTTTTCCTTACCCTTTAGATATTTTTGAAACCTAAATTTCCGTGTGCCTATCATCCACTCCTCCATTCCCTTTTTTCCCATAAATATCAATTATTCTCTTGCTTTGAAGTGCTTTACTGTACATGGCAAACACTCTGAATTGAAAAAGACATGATCAAATTATTTTCATGAAAAGCCTCAGGATTTTTTTCTTTCCTCTCCTCCACAGTGAGGAAAGAGAATATTTCTTCCCAACCCCAATGCTGCTAGATGTGTTCCTCTCGACCTCCCATCTCTCCATGAAGAGAGGAAGTTGGTAAGCATGTAATGTATGACTGCAAAAATGCCACCAATGCTACCATTTAAAAACAGTTAACGTACTGTGTTCCATCTACCTTATTTATTCAAAGCAATTCGACAAATATTTTGTGATTGCTGCCTGAGCCAGTCAGGTGCCCATAAAACATGGCGCCTCACCTGGACCTCATGCTGGTTTGACAGTACTCAGGTTTCATTATGTGAATTCTGCACCTTGGTTAGTTGTCATCAGATATTTACTTTAGATGCACTGTCTGTCTGGCTACTGATTTGGGTTTCGGGCTTAGTCAGAGGCAATAGGTTTATTCTCATCTCTTCACGTAGAGCATATGGACCAAAGTGGCTTATCCCAGGTAATAAGACCAAGTCCCCACGCTCCACCGTGAAACAATCTGCCCCTGGAGGGCCTGCTTTCTTTCAGAGACAACTAGGAGGCCATTTGCTATGTACAAAATACAGTTTTAGTACTATCAGATAATCCTTTCAGTCTTTGCTTTGAAGAATTCACAACTGAATGAAATTAAACTATGAAGTAAATGCAGAGCTTGAGTCATAATTCAGAGAAGAATGTATCTCTTTAGTATTTTCTCTATTCTCTTTCTTACTTATGCGAACATGATCATCATCTCAGTCATTAATAATAATCAAAAGGCATAATATACAGCCCCCTCCTTGACTGGCCTTTTCTAAGCTTATCGGTTGAAAGTTAGTTGTTATGCTTTATGATTCTAGAGGAGACTCAGCATATAAATTCTTCCTAGGAAACAGTCGTAAGAGGCAGTTTTGTTCAGTAAATGCACACCCCTTTCCTATCTTTACTTACTGCAAGAAGGCAGTACTCACAACTGAGTACAAAGCCATGAATAGCCTGCTCCTGGTAACCCAAGCAGCGGACTAATCAGCTTTCAAATGGCAAGAGTGCATGAGACTTCCAGTTGTCCCTGGACAGGGGCTCCAGAACAGGACCCTCGGAAGGGAAATCAGGAGTGGTCACAAAGCCTGAAAAGATCTTGAACGCAGCTGCTTTCGAGGCACTTGATCTAAGAATGGTGTGTCTTTTTTTCAGAGGTATAAGTCCCCTTGTTTTATTTTATGTATCTACCAATAACAACTTATTTTAAAAATATTTAAAAACAGGGCAAAAATGATAACCCAGGTGTATGTCTGGACAATAAATATAGTTTAGGACTCTGCCAGGGAAGTTGAGATCTATGGCAATCTGAAGGGCATGTCATGGGGACACAAATAGGAGCGAGTCACTGGGAGAGGCGAGGGTTAAACAGGAGGGAACAGGTACCAGTGCCATCCTCTGAGGTAAGATCTTCTGCCTGATTTCTAGAAAGAAGTCATACGGATCACTAGCTGGTCAGGTCATATCTATTTCCTCTTGCAATAGAGCAGAAAATCTCCATGCTGCAAAAACACATCAGAGTCAACCCACTTCAACACCCTTATTTGACATGTGAAGAAACAATCCCAGAAAGCTTAGGTGTAGCTTGACAAAGGACTCACTAGCCAATCCACATCAGAACTAGATTGGAGTGGGGTTCCAGTCTCCTGACATCTGGTCTAGTGTAGGCTCTCTGAAAAGCTCTGCTTCTCAAAACATCGTATGGGTCATGTCATCTAGAGCATCATTAGAAAAAAATACACATCAATTCCGTGATTGCTTTCTTTCTAGATATGGCTCGTCTAGCAGCAAATCTTTTATCTCCTGGAGCAAAATAGCACTAACCTGCATTTTAACTCAGGCCAACTAGCTAGAGAATTCATATTTGCATATGTAGATATGTAAGGTGACTGAATTTCTACATCCTGTCCTTGTTTTAGCTTGATGTTTCAGTTTGGCTGCACTTTCTATGAGCACCAACTGGCCGGGGACACTGGACTGATGCAAGGAATACACCGTGCACTATAAACAGCACAGCGCTGTGACACTCTGGGTCTGGTGACATGCCACCCAACCTTTTAACAAGCACAAAGATGCTCTGAATGACCCATTTCCCATCCATAATCACCCTGGCAGCCATGGCAGACAAGAGACTTTTCATCTTTTTTCATCTCCTTCTGTGTCACCACATGAGAACATTATCGTAAAGACTGTTCTACCATAGAAACCCCTCTGGAGGAGAGTAATCAAGCATCAACATAAATAGTTCCACCAAAGGAAAAGGGAGTTACTCTGATTGCCCTCCCCACCTTGGGCAGTCTCTATGAGTCACAGAACTCAGGAATGCACTTCTGTAAACAGTACACTCCAAATCACAAACCCTGGCAATCTCTCCCTGAAGTGCAGGCAAAGGAAGTGGGTCTCCATGAGCTCTTCTGAATGCTGAAGTCCTAGGTGAAAATGCATCTGTGAACATATGAATCCCCTGCTGAACATCAATTAGAGTCGAGTCACTGGTCCTCACTGCCCTCATTTCTGACACCTAGACCTGCAGTACCAGAGACCATGATGTTCACAAGGAAACAGAATTACTTCCCACTCTCTGAGGGAGCTGCACCCTCCATTTCCAAAGGCAGGGTAGGCTGAACATTTTCCATGCTGTGTGTTTGTATGTCAGCAAGTACCTACATTCATTTCCCCTTCCTGAAGTGGTTACGAGCATAGGTTAGTCATATTTCAGCCGTGATGTGGGAGATAAGACAGCCAGAAGATCTTATAGGTAAGTTGTGAGGAATAAATAATGAAAAAGCACTTTGCAAAACATGAAGTATGATTATAAAGCTCAATAGCATAAGATCCTTTCCTTGACCATTAGCCCACTTTATCACAACCTCTCTGGAAGGAAGTCAAATGCTAGATGTCATCAGCGCAGCCTCCAGTTATGGATTAGGTCATAGAGAACAAAGTAACTTTGGCTGAGCTGTTTCATCTAAAACGAAACCAGTGCATTAAATTTTTCCAGAAGACACTCAGTCCTTGGGGTCTTGTGACCCCCATTTTCTGTTCACAAACAAACTTTGTAATAAGGCAAAAGCTGATTTAATCCATTCATTTCATCTGGAAAGACACCACTAACAATGTATCGATTTTTTTCTTCATAAAGAAGGCACCTTATTACCAGATACTGGAGCCTAGGATAGTCTAATAGAGGCAGAACACAGAGTTAGAATTATAAATAGGGCTCCATACTTGCAATCTATTTTGTGACACCGAAGACTAGAAATGAATGCCATTTTGAAACACTGGTATATAACAGATAACTAAGACTAAAATATAAATGCAAGGTTGACACCATTAGAAAAACTGAACAAACAAGAAACGACACAAGCTAGGAGTCTCTGAGAAACAACCAAACCTTCTTGAAAAGCTAAAGATGCAATAGAATAAGATTAGCACTCTCTCCTTAGGAAATTTGTCATCAAAAGGAGATGACAAATATGCGTGTCCTAAAGGACAAGTCTTCATATAATATGACAGGAAAAATCTGTCACCACTCTTTTTTCTGCACCTCTACCCACCCTACCTCCACAAAGGAAAGCATCTCTGCCTTTAGCAGCTACTCACGATAAATTACATATTCAATGAAAATCATTCATAAAGTTTCCTGCTCCTTCTTTCAAAAAACAATCTCCCGTACATATTTACATATGTTCAAATGAACTTCTATGATACGTGGAATTTGCTTCAAAATAATTCTGTGGTGGTAGAAAGAGGGGAGGGACAGAGATCTAAGAACCGACCATGAGTTGATATTTATTGTAGACACATGATGGGTACAGCAAGTTTCTTTGGATTATGCTTCAACTTTCTCATGTTTGAAATTTCCATGATGAGTTGATAAATTAAAATCTTCCTTGGAAAGCACTCAAATGCTGGTCATATGAACAAGTGTTTTCTCACACTTGATTTTCTCTTTTAAAAGGAAAGGTGTAGGAATGAAGGTGAGTAGGCAGACAGGAGGAAAGAGGGAGAAGAACTTTATTTTTATTTAATTGCTCAGATTGGTGGATTCCCCCTGCCCCTGAGTCTTGAACCCAGAACCTTGAGATGTATGTGGGACTGTTTCCAGGGTGTATTAGACCTCTAGGACACTAGGTTATGCCCTTGATTTTCTCTTGAGAACAGGAAACCAAACCAACACTGTTTACTGTGCTTGGGAAGGTGGACTCAGACAGTCCGGGTCAGAGGCTGGGAGGTGTGACTCACTAGACTTGTCACTGCATGACAAGGCCTGCACATGCCAGGATCTAAGGGCATTGGATTCCTGATAGGCTCTAATAAAGGGTTATAAAAAGCATTTGCATATGAGTACAAGAGACAACTCTGGTGACTCTGTGATGACCTCTACAAGGTTCCCATCCTCAGCCACAAATGTGAAACAAGTCATAATGTGCAACTAACACCACACAATGAGACTTGGTATTGGAGGAAATAAAGTACGTTCCACGGGATGAATCTGGGAACACAACTGTGTCTAGAAGAAGCAAAGTAAAAGTATCTGCCTCGTTCATGCTTTTCTTCATTCTTTGTACTGACTCTGAATTTTGCTGATATCAGGGGACAAATCACCGTGAATGAATTTGGGGATGATTTCTTCCCTCAACTTCAATCCTTTCCATCTTTTTCCTGTGTTTCTCTACTGTAGCGATTGTAAATTTAAACATGCATTTGCCAGGGTATCTTGTAGCTATTGGTGGTCATGTACAAAATGTATAGTCTGGGACTGCAATACCTAGATTAAAAAGAGGAAAGGCCAGGCCAACAGTCTAAGGAAAGTAAAGGTGAATGACCTTCAATAATGCCTGTTAAGGGACAGATACGTTTACACTATTATTCAGTTGAGTTTTCAGTTCTAGTAGTCAAATACACATCAGTCTGTTTCAGGAAGAGAATCAATGTCTCTCTAAGAGATGGGAACCTGAAGGGAATATATGTGCTGGCAAATGTTTAACATTCCTCTCTCTGAAAACCAAAAAGAAAAGAACTAATTTGCAGTGTTTGCCAATTTCTGTAGACTCCCATCAAGGCTTAATTCAAGCTACCAATGCGAGTCATTAGCTGTGGAGCGGTGGAAATGTCACACACGAGGACAAATTGACTCTAGCACACGGGATATAGTCTCTCTCAATTTCCCAGGAAGTTGAAGCTGCATGTAACCTCAGCAGGTGCTAGGAGAACAGAGAGTTGGCACAGGGAGGAGGCATGGAAAGGAGTGAAATGGAAAAAACCTCGATATTTTTCAGAATTGGTAATTACTTACCAAACTGGAAAACATCAATTTTGACTGCTAACTTTCCTTAAGGGACAAGAGCTTTAGAAATATAATTTACTGACAACTTGGCAAAGAAATGATTTGTGTTTTTTGATTATTCCCCATGATGCTTAAATGAGATTTTGTAACCATCCTGGAAGAAGGATCAGCTCTTCCACGTTTAATGCTTATTTAATACTTAGTAGTATACATGATGTTTTCACATAGATTATCTCATTTAATCCCCACAATCACCCAGCGATAAAGATATTTTTTGTTTGTTTTAGTTTAGGAAACAGAGACACAGACATTAAATATCTTGTTTAATGTAAAGCTGCTTCGAAACGAACCAATTTTGAAGTAAAGATTTGTGATGACTCTTATCAACACCCCAGCCAGTTTGGGCCAGAGCTGGGAAAGTTTCTCTTAGTAGCTGTTGGATTCTGATGTAAGCAAAGCATGGTATGTGTGGTATGTATGGTCGTTTATAATTAAAGCAAATACAGTAGCTTGTTTTCCTTCTTTGTGGAAGCTGCACCTCAAACACCAAGAAGAACAAACCGCATGGAGACAGCTTATGACAAGTATTATCAATTTTCACATTTCTTCCTTAGACTCTGTAGTTTTCAATTTTGAGAATAACAGCTCAGGTCTCTGACACTTTAGTTGCACTTACAGACAGTTGCTTGTAAAATGAAAAGGGCAAAAAGATAATTAGAAGCTTCTAAAAGAGGAAGCTGAAAATAATGTAGAGAAGATAATCATTTTCAATAATAGTCATAATTATTGCTAAAGGATAGTCTCTGCTTAGCAAAGTTTTCATTTCCTAGTTGTACTTCTCTCTGCTGAACTCCAACTTCTCCCTCAAAATGATTGATATGATCTCAAATGGTAAAAAAATATGGCCGTGGCAGCAAAATCTACTTGGCCAAGATGACTACATGAAATATGCCTTACTCCTACCAGATTTAGGATTAATCTCGGAATCCAATTCTCATCTCATCACCACAAGACCCTAGATTCCACCAGTGTGGGCAGTAGCGCTTCAGTAAGTAAAGACTCACCTTGACAGGGCTGTGGCAATTATCCTGACCATTGGGGAAGACAAGACTCTAAGAGAAAGGCAGTTTTCATGTGCTCTAAGGGAAGGTCAAGAGGAGAAAGAGAGGCAGGAAAGGCTAAGAAGCAATTGGAATGTGATATGAGAAAAAGCAGTCTTGAGGGTAGTATTGAATGGGAGTTGTTAATATATGCAGAGACTAGATGCAGTGAGAGTAGAATGAAGGGGACCACGAGAGAAGGGAGGAGTGCATTCAAAGCAAAAGTGGTCTGTCTGGTAATGTGCACACAAACCGGAATGCTGTTTGGAGGGGCTTGCATTGTTGACTGAGTAGAGTGAAAACTATGTCTCAAAACCCACACAGAGGCTCAAGGGAATTAGGAACAATCCTGTGGACATTTTGCTGCCTCTGTAGGCCCTCTGGATCAACAATGATCAAAGGATAAATCATGTACAAGAATACCTACTCTGTACTACAGGACCTCCTGCTGCTCTGAACCATCTCAGAAGATGCTTTTCCCGACATGTCCAAGGTCTGGTAGCAGCAGCCAAATTGTTCATTACCATCAGTTAGCTTTTTCCTAATGTAAATCGGTCAATCCATTCTGTACCAAAACTACTGGAAATAAGGAGAACGGGGGTGACAGCTTAGTATAAAGACACCCAATGTCTTCCCTTCTCCAGTAGAAACTTGAAACTTTCCGTTTTCAGATGAGCTATTCTAATTGTCTTTTTCGAAAATCCAGGGCCATAAAGTGAACGTATAACTTGTTTTTAAATGTTTACGTGATTCAAGGATTCTGTGGGAGTAAAAAAAGGAGGGATCACAATTGTAGGCAAGATTCTGAAGGGATCTAATTACTTTCAAGTATGTGGGGATATGCTGCTGCAAATATTCTTTCACAGATAGATCCAGGGTTAGGGAATAACCTTTAGAGCTATGTTCCAAGCGTCAGAAAGCTGAGGCTCAAAAACTTACTAGCTCAATTGGTCACACAGGTTTCTAATCCAAATAGGCAGAGTTCTGATGACACTAAAGTAAGAGAGCTGTGTCAGTTATCAATATGCATTCATCCACGTTCATCTGTCCACACACACTCCCTGATCATAGACTGCACGTAAACATTTCCAATTTACAGTGAGCACAACGGTGATCTTGACCAGTAGAGGGCGATGGAAGGACACTGCCAGAGGAAGTGACTTTGTCTGTTTCTGGCAGTATAGATCTGAGAGAATTTGGGGAAGAAGTATGTGGTTAGACAAACGTAAATGGCACCAGAATGTGAGGATATCAGGTAGAAAAAATGATGCTTTCTGTGAATCTCTGTCAACTTCTTTCTCCAGCCACCTGAGTGCTTGCTCAATGAGCTTATGAACTGAGTGGCTGTGATGACAGGATGGAGGCTTTGCATGGGCAAAACAACCTATAGACTTCCCCTCTTGAAGGCGGATCTGACAACAGCTGCTGTTGAGTGCCTAATCTGCTGATGGCACAGATCAACACTGAGCCCAAGATATGGCACCATTCCTCGGCAGGATCAGCCAGTCAACTCTTGGCAAATTGATTATACTGGAGCTCTTCCATCGTAGAGAAGCTAATTATTGGTCCCCACAGAAACAGGTATATATTCTGGGAATGGGTCTGTTTTCTCTGCCAGTAATGCTTCTGCCAACCCCACCATCCATGGACTCACAGTTATCTAACAGCAATCTACACAGCCTTGTATCTAATCGGGAAACTCATCTCACAGCAAGGCAGTACAGCAATGGCCTCATACACATGAAAATTTCTGGTCATGACAGCCTTCATTATCCACCATCAATTGGCCTAATTGGAAGGTGGAGTGGCTCATCACGAAGACTCGATAGCAATGCCAATTGGGAGAAAACACCTCGCTAGGATGGATCTGCATCATAGACTGCAGTTATGCTTTAAATCACAGACCATAATGTGGTACTCTGTCTCTCCCACCGAGAATCAAGTGGTGGGAGAGAGAGAGTGGCACCTTTCACTGTTGCATCTAATAACATAGTTTCTGAATTTTTCTTTTTTCATTCCAGGAATTTCGAACTCTGCTAGTTTGAAGATATTAGTTCCAAGGGTGGGAGTGTTTCTACCTGGAGCCACACAAATGTTTCCCCTGAACTGGTGTTAAGATTTACACCTGGGTATGCTTTTGTCGTTTAGAGGTTAAGTCCACTGTGCCCAGCTGGTGTGGTCCACATCCATCCCAAGGACCTGGGTTCACATCCCGGAGCCAGAGGAACAACCAAGATGAACAACTAAATAAAACAAACAGATGCTTCTTCCTCTCATTTCCTGCCTGCCTGCCTACTCAACCTCATTTCTGCCTGTGCCTTTCCTTAAAAAAAGATTTCCACTGGACATTTTGGTCTCCTTATGCCAATGAACAAACTGGTACACAGAGAGGTTAATGCATAACTGGAGTGATTGATCCTGATTACCAAGGAGAAATCAGTTTGCTGCTATACGGTGGAGGCAAGGAAGAGTGTGCCAAAAAACAAACAAACAAACAACAATCCTGGACTTAGGTAAGGAAAGACCTTATTCTAGGGGATTACTAAAACAGGAGGAGGGGGCTATTGGAATTGTAAAAGCCCTCCTACCACAATATCCGTGAATGTCTCCAATGTCAGGTGAAAAGGGATTTTCTTTTATAGGAAGAACTAAGTAAGACTAGAAAAAGCAGGATGTCGGGGAGTAGGATGAGTATGTGGCATAATTGGACAGTTGATCAAGGATTGTCATTGTGTCCATTGATTTGTGGGAGAAGTTGTTAAGTAGGGGCCATTTTCATTCTGTTGCTTGCTCAGGCAAGAGGGAGTCAAGATTTCAGGGGTTCATGGGGAGGGGAGAAAGCAGAGCAAATTTTGGTCAAATGAAGTGAGGAAATTGTCCTTGGCATAGGTAAACAAAGGCTTATGGGGAAGGGAAGTGCTTTGCACTAAACTGTCCTAGAAACACAAAAGAATGGAGGGATTTATTTCTTTAATCACCTCACTTCATTCAGATAACACTAACACAAAACACTGTATAAGTTTAAAATATACAACTGTTGATTTTAAATTCATATATACTACAAAATGATTGCCACCATAGCATCAGTTAATACCTCTATCCCGTCACATCATTGCCTTTTCGGTTTTTGTGGGGAGAACATTTGAGATCTACTCTCTGCCAAGTTTCAAGTGTACAATAGAGTTTTACTAGCTATAATCACCATATTATATTAGATCTCCAGGACTTGTTAATGTTCTTACTGAGAGTTTATATTCTTTGACCAATATGTCCACATTTCCCCCACCTTCCCAGCCCTTGGAAACCACCCCCCTACTGATGTTATGGGGTAGTCTTCTTTTGATACTACATCTCAATGACATTACAGAATTCTGTCTTTATCTCTGACTTATTTCACTTAGTATAGTACCCTCAAGTTTCATCTAAGTTGTAGAAGATGACAGGTTTTCCTTGTTTCTCATGACAGAATAATATTCCATATTCCATTTTTGTGTGTGTGTGTATCATAACATCTTTATCTGTTCATCTGTTCATTTTCTTGGTGGGCATTTAAGGTTGTTCAATATCTTAGCTATTGTGAATAACACTGAAATGAACATGGGTGTGCAGATATCTCTTCAATATTCTGTTTTTATTTCCTTTGGCTATATACACAGATATGGGATTAGTGGATATGGGAGTAGTTGGATTTTTAAGTTTTTGAGGAATGTTTATAGTGTTTTCCGTAGTGACTGTACCAATTTACACATCTACCAACAGTGCATAAATGTTCCCTTTTTTCCACATTGTCACCAACTCTTGTTTTATCTCTAGTCTTTTTGATGATAGTCATTCTAACAGGTGTGAGGTGATATTTATTGTGGGTTGATTTGTATTTCCCTAAGGATTAGTGGCATGGAGCACCTTTTTTCATATGTGTTGACCATTTGGATATTTTCTTTGGGAAAGTGTCTACTCACTTCCTCTGCCCATTTTGTTAGTGAGTATTTTGGGTTTTTGCTCTTGAGTTGTGTAAGTTCTTTATTTATTTCATATGACATTAACCCTTTATCAGATATTTCAAATATGTCCTCTCATTCCATAGGCTGCCTTCTTGTTTGGTTGATTGCTTCTTTTGCTGTGCAAGAGCTTTTTAATTTAATGCACAGGTACTTCTCGAAGACATTGAGGGTTCGGGTCCAGACCCCTGCAATAAAGGGAGTATCCATAGCAAACTGGGCAAAATGGGGACACGGGGAGAACCTGTACTTACCTCTCCCCACAGATACACTAAAACAACAACTAAATGTGAATCGATCTACCCAGAAGAAGATCCGAAATCTGGACAAATAAAGCTTCCACAGAAAAGGATAAAAAGATGGTACCTAGACAGATCAGAGAGATAAAGAAATGCTCTCACAAGATAAGGAAGAAATTCCACCCAGGCGCAGAGGGAAGAGATATTTGAAATGGGGAAATTTAAGGGAGAAAGATGGTTGTGCCCAGCACTTGGCACCCCAACCCTTCACTCCAGCACAGTGGAGATGAAACCCAGTTAGGCCTGCAGACAGTCAGGGGAAATAAACACAGGAAAGCTAACACATAGAGACTCAGGACCAGCACTTAAAGGACCTATGTGCAGATTCATTTGCTCAGGAACACAAGATAGTATCACTGATGTGAATAGTGTCTGACATAGGTGAAGGAACCCCTGATACAATTCTTGTATTGTCTACTGAGAACCACCAGTCTTTAGGGACTTCCCTGGGTGTGGATCACTAGCAGGACCATTATGACAATCTGTCACAACCTCACGAATACCAGCGCTGGTGGACACTGTCTTTCAACCCATCCTCCATACTACTAGTCCCCAAGAGGAATCCCTGCTAAGAGATCCGCTCATCCCTGAGAAGTAGCCAAGCTAGTTGAGAGCCAAGTGAGGGCAATCAAGAAGATCCACTCATGGCAAAAAACTGGCCCAGTCCCTGCCTCCCACCTGCCTATTAACAAGTGAGCCACAGTCCTACAGCCAGAAAGCCACCTGGCACTCCTGCAGCCTAAAGAGCCAGCTAACAGTCCATCTCTCCCCTGCTGCCAGCAGCCTAATCACCTGGGTGCGCCATTCACAGCTCACTGGGTCCTGTGCACGTCCAGCGGCCTCACATGCAGCTGACAAAGGCAATCTAAAAGCTAGCAAAGAGGCTACCCCTCACAGCCAGCAAGCAAGACCCCTGTGCCTCTAGCAAATGAGCCCCATACATCAACACACAAGTGTGCCGTGTAGGAACATATTAGCAGCTCCAGCCATTTGCTGAGCCTGATGTACAGCTCCACACGCTCAATTCACTTCAGTCAAAACACCAGTGCTGGACCCACCACACTCAGTGTGCCACAGTCAAGGCTGTGGCCAAGCTCAGCCAATGTACCACAGACTGACCAACTGACAGCCCTGCTCACTGTGCTTTCCTGACAGAGCGGGTTGTCAGGTGCAGCCTACAAACAGGACATATTTTTGGGTGACTCTGGAAGGAAGCAGGAATCGTACTACACCAGCCCATGTGAAAATCACTCACATAAAACCAAACCATCAGGACTGAAATAAGTAAGAGTGTCATTTAAAAGATAGCAAATACAGAGAATTAGAAAAAATGAAGAAAGAGACACGTGCCCCAAACACGAGAACAAGACAAAACTCTGGGAAAAGACTAGAGAAATGAAGACAAATTACCTGATGAAGTGTTCAATGTAATGGCTATAAAGATGCTCACCGATGTAAGAAGCAGGATGGATGAGCTATAAAATTTAAGAAAAACTACGACAGAAGTCATGGAGGTAAAGAAGACAATGATAGAACTGAAAAAGTCCAATGGTAGGCTGCATGAAGCAGAAAAAAAAGGTAAATTAATCAGAAGATAAAATAATAGAACTCATCAAACAGAAAGGCAAGGAAAAAAAACAATTAAAGAGAAAAAACTTCAGCAATCTCTGAGACAGCGTCAAGAAGACTAAAACATTAATTACAATTGCCAAGAATTGGCAACTACCTAGGTGCCCATCATCAGATGACTAGATAAAGAAGATGAACTACTACACAATGAACTACTACATAGCTCTTAGAAAAGATGAAATCCTGACATTTGTGACAACATGGATGGAACTTGAGGGGACTGTGCTGAGTGAAATAAGTCAGAGGAAAAATAAATATCTGATAGCCTCACCCATATGTGGAATATAAAGAAACAAAGCAATGGAGCAGACTTAAAAAAACAACCCTTGGACATTGGCAATAGAACTGAGGATACCAGTAGGGAATGGGGTGGGTAGTGGGGGGAAGGGAGAGTGGGGTTCAATGGTCAGTGGTGAAACCTTTTGGCAATTTGGTGGAAGGCAGGGAGTGTTGTTATATGGTTGAGGAATGGGGCACCCACTCATTTGGGTTTATATCATTTTGTAAAGCAAAATTACCTTAATAAATATTAATTTTTTAAAGTATAATATTTCCATTGTAAGAGTCCCAGAAGAAGAGATATAATGAAGAAGAAGAAATATTTGAGGAAATAATCACTGAAGACTTTGCTAATATGAGGAAAAAAGCAAACATTCAGGTACAGGAAGCCCGGAGAGTTCCAAGGCACATTATATTTAAACTGGTAAAAACTGAATATAAAGAGAGGCTCTTAAAAACAGCAAGAGAAAAAACAGATCATATAGAAAAAAAAAAAGAGAGAGTAAGGAAGGAAGGGAAAAGAGGAAGAGGCATTTTTTTTAAGGGAGGAAAGAAGGGGAGAAAGAAACATCTATTTTTATTCAGTTTTACATTTTTTGTTTTTCACTGGCACTGGATCTTGAATCGTGGTTCTTGGGCTGTACATGGTCTGCACGCCAGTGTCTTAGCACCTGACCCACAGGGTGCACCTCTTTTATTTTAAAATCATTTGCTCTTTTTTTTAATTGTTCGTTTTAACTGTTTCCCCCAGCTTCAGACTGCAAACCTGGTTCCTGGGCTGTGTGTGGACTGCTTTCCAGGTATGGACTGAATCACCAGGGTGTGACAAGAATTAAATACTTAGGAAGTTTGTCATTTAGGTTTGAAGGAGCAGTTAAGAGCTTTCCAGAAAGCAAAAGCTAAAGGTGTTAATCACTACAAATTCAACATTGCAGGAAATATTAAAGGGACTCACATAAAATGAAAAGTCACCAAACCAAAGCAAGAAAGCATATGAAAGAGTAAAAATTCTCATTGTAAAATATAAATTCACATAAAAGTAGTGGGCCAATCACCTATAAAGCAACAGTAAAATTAAAAACACAAGAAAAGTAAATAATAACTAGCACTACACTATTCAATCAAGAGAACTACATAACATAAAGATGTAAATGAGACATCAAATATATAAAATGTGGAGGAGAATAATGCAGAATTTTGGAATGTGTTTAAATATAAGGAATTATCAACTCAAAATGAAACAATATATACATAAGTTCATATACCTGACCTTCATGGTAACTACAGAACAAAAACTATAGTAAAAACATGAAAGAAAGCAATTACAGAACCTAAACACATGAGTAAAGAATACCATCAAACCTCAAGGGAAGAGAAAAAAACTAAAAAGCAACAAAAATTTATAAAAAGCATCCAGATATCAACTAGCAAAATGCCAACAAGTACATATATATCATTTATCACCTTAACTATAAATGTTCTGAACTCTACAATTAAAAGGTTGGAGAGGCTAATTGGATTTAGCAAACAAGAACCAACTACATCCTGCTTATAAGAAGCTCACTTCAGAGACAAGAACACTCAGACTGAAAGTGAAGGAATGGAAAGATTATTCCATGCAAAGTTGGAAGGAAAGCTGGTATAGTTATACTTATATCAGACTATAATAAGAAACAAAGGTGGAAATTATATAATTACTAAAGGGTCAATCCATCAAGACAATATAATAGTCATCAATATATATGCATCCAACACAGAAGCACCAAAATATATAAAACAAATATTAACAAATCCAAAATTAACAAAATTGACAGCAAGGAAACAACAGCGTGGAACTTCAATACCCCATTTACATCAATGGATAGAACTTCCAGACAGAAAATCAATAAGAAAACACTGGTCTTAAATGACATATTAGAACAGATAAATAGAATAAATACACAACATTCCATCCAAAAGCAGCAGCATATAGTTTCTTCTTGAGTGCACATAGAATACTCTCAAAGACAGATCATACATTGGGACATAAAACAAGTCTTAAAAAACTGAAGACTGAAATTACATCAAGCATCTTTTCTGACCACAATGGTATGAAATTAGAAATCAACTATAAGAAGAAAGCTGCAAAATTCACAAATACATGGAGATTAAACAACACACTATTGAACAACTATTGAGTCACTAAAGAAATCAAAGGCTAAAAATAATTAAAGAAAGGTGAAAATAAAAATGTAATTTATGTTGTGTCATACCTCCCTTCCTGTCCCCAGACCCTGGATGCGAACCCTGGTCCTTAACATAGTCCACATACATCCCAAGGATGCAGGTACAAGGGTGGGGGCAACCACCAAGATGAACAGTTAAACAAAATGAACAAAATGTGTTTTTTCCTACTCTCTCTTCCTGCCTGTCTCTGATCACCTTCATTCCTGCCAGTACCTTTCCTTCAACTATACATGTATATATGCATCCCTATTTTCATTGCAGCCCTATTCACAATAGCCAAGATATAGAAACAAACTGAAAGAACATTGACAGACAGATGGAGAAGATATAGTAGATATACACAATGAAATATTGCTCAGCTATAAAGAAAAAGATGAAATCTTTTACACTCCTGGAGGTCATATGTCTGAAATGATTTTCACTGGACTAAAATCAAGGAGTCAGTGGGTCTGTCTTCCTTCTAGAGACCCTATGAGATAGTCAATTCTCTTGCCTTTTCAAGCTTCTGGAGGCCACCAATATTCCTTTGCTCATGTCCATTCCTCCATATTCAAGGGCAGCAAGCAATGTTAGACCAAGCCTTTGTATGATGTCACCTCTCTACATTTTTCTACCTCTTATACTTTTAAACTCATTGTAATTACATTGGATCTATTCAGATAAACCAGAATAAACTTCCATTTTAAAACCAGTTGATTAGCAACCTCAATTCCATCCAAAACCTATTTCCCCTTTGCCATGTAATATAATATATTCCCGGGTTCCAACATTAGAATGTGGCCATCTTTGAGAGGGTGATTTATTCTACTCACTGCACTAGGGGCATCATGTCTATTCGATAGTGAGATGGGCTTCACTTATTCAAATGAAAAGTATATCTTTTGATGGGGACACAAGAATGTCATTTTTTGAAAGTGTGTTTATCCTAATAGTTGGTTGATGGAAGGGGATCTGGCAGTACAGACCTGTTCCTGCATGTTTTGTTATGCCTGTAGTCATCTCCCCCTGGGTAACAGTTCCCAATTGCCAGCCTTTAAATGTTAAATGCTGTTCAGCTGGAATGGCATCATTCATGCATTGACCAACTTCTCTCAAATATATGGCATTGGTTCTTATGGGAATGGATCATGAGTGGAATCAGCATTGCTGTGAAAGAGTAATCAATGTAAATGAGTACAAAATGTGTTAAAATTTCCAATGATCTCAGTGCACCTGTATTCATTTGAGAACCTGTTAACATGTTTAATGAGATCATTTTTGGATCTGTAGAGGTCACTGCACATGTGAATAAGAATGTGATAATAAAAAGACATAACTTCCAATGGGGAAAGGGTTTATCAGTGCTCATTCCTTCAAATTGATTACCTGCCATGAATATGACTCCGCTGGAGTTGGTGAAGAAAGAAATGTCATATGTGGGTAGGAAAGTGCAAAGTTATATGTATATTAAATAGTGACTTTTTAGATTGAGTTTGTTTCTAAAAGATACAGCAAAGGAGACATTTTCTATAACTTAGCTCTCATACTTGTCCTGCTGAATATTTATTTCATGGTTCGTGTTGGGTAAATTGGTTGACTTAGTTAACAAACAAAAATGAATTGTATTATATTCATTTCTTAATTTCACAAAGTTATGAGTGAACTGTAAAATCTCTTAACATGGTGTCAGTGTGGACATGGATGATACCTTTATTTCTTCATGCTGGATTTCATTAGGATGCCATTTTGCAGGGTGTGTTTATGGGTATTATTTGCTCCCTTCCCACACATAGGATTACTTTAGCATAAGTAATAGTCTCTCCATTAATCCACATATCTTCTCACATTAATTAAATGTAAGTGAGCAATCTAAAGATTGTTCAGCCAGCTCTTTAATGATCATGCAGTTAGAGTAGGGATTTGGTCACAGTTCGTGATGGCTCATCTCATGTGGGGGAAAAAAGTTCTGGATTCTGCTTTAGTGTCACTGTGTGTTATACTAAATATAAGGCAATATTCCATCCATTATGTCATTGCAGACCCATCCCTTCACTTGAGATGCCTCCTTTTCCACAGGCTTGAATTCTCTGCAAATTTCAAGATTCAACTCAGTTGCTCTGCCTTTAAGTTTTCTCCAAACAATCCAGACCACAGTAATTGCCCTTCTCTGAAATGTTATTTCTCTCAATGTCTAGTTGCTCTTTGGCACTGTATGGTTTCATAGGTTCTATTTTCATCTATACATCCTAGACTTAAAGACTTTTCGTTAATTGAGTTGATTGATTACAGTCTGATCTTCCTTCATAGCACTGGGAATGAATGAAAAGGAAGAGACATGATTGATTGGATATAAGGTGGTTGAAGGAGAGGGTAGAGTTAGAGTTGATGCGATTATTCCAAGTTTAGTAGCCCACTGACAAAAATAGATCAAATTTCCTATTCTCAGCTGGATTATCCACCTTTTGTCTGCTAGTATAGATGAAGAACTCAATTAATCCTTGTTGAGGTTAATTAACTCACTTCAACTGGAAGCTTTTCTCACTCTTTTTGGTATTTGTCCAAAGTATAGTATTGTACTTTCAGTATAGTACTTTCCATGCTATTTTTCCATTTTGGGCTAGTCTTTGTCAGATGTTGCTGGGAATGTTATCCATGCATGTCAGCCACCTTGCGCTCCCTAGTCTCTGCATGTGTCCTGTAATGGTAAATGGTGTTCACAATCACACCTTCCCTTACTCAGATTCTCTGCCCTGCAGCCCCTCTCACTGACTTAACTTCCTCTCTCCCTCCTCCTATCCCCGTATTCATTTGTGCCCTTGGCTAAAATTTGGGGAAGAAATGCAACTGACTCCATGAACACTGGAGTATTGCTTCTTTATCGAAAGGAACAACTCCAAGTCCTACTGGGGAATTTCAAAGAGTGGATAGAGTGATAGCCTAAAGAAGGACAAGCTTTTCTTTAAAGGGCAAGATAGTAAAACATTAAGGCTTTTCACAATGGATTTTGAAACCAGCTAAAACAAGCTGCTAATCGTAGGACCATGATTAATTATATAGCTAAGCTTTGTCTTTCAGGAAGTCAAAGATCAGCTAAGCAGAGGGTCCCTGTGCACCTGCACCAGTTTCAGAGCTATGTTTCAAAACAACGTGCTGACAACAGGAACTCCAGATGCCCTGGGAGTTACATACTAGACCACCCCCAAATCATACATGCACTCCATGAAGAGGCATGAATCGCCCATGTGCCTGTGCATAGCTAACTAGAACGCCCCCCTTTTTATTTTCCCCCAGTCATTATTTTAGCTCCCCTAACCCACTGCCCTACACTAACCTATACAATCTCAGGGTCAATTTCTGTCCAAGAGACCCACTGAGTCTTGCTCCGGTATCCTTGTTGGCTGTCCTACAATAAAAGTTCTTTCCCTTTTGTAAAAGCCAGTGTCATAGAGCTTGAACTCTGTGCTCATCTGGCAAACGAGCCTATGCTGGGCAACACTGCTGCTATAGTTAGATGATATCGGAATCAGCATGGCTGGGTTCTGATATTTTATTTACACAAAGATAGTGGGTCATATTTAGCCCACACACCACAGTTTGTTGAATTTGGGTCTACGGAACTTTGACATTCCCAGTGCTTTACAAATCACACTGAAATAATTTTGGCCATTGAATTTCCTGTCTTTCTCTTTCTCACTCTTCTGTGGTAGAAAACTTTGTGATGTGCAGAAAAGAATGGGCTTCCATTGTGAGACTTGGTTGTGAATGCTGTGGGGGTCACTGTTGCAGAAAGAACTGCAGAGTGGTTTAGAGAGGCACCAGACCTTGGTGACTCAGAAGGAGAACTGCAAAAGGGAAATTAGGAGTGTCTGTTAGATGAAAATCTCCATTCTTATAAACTGCTCATTTTTTGCAATAGATTTTACATTGCAAAACGACTTAAAATGATAGTAGTTTGTGCAATAATGAAACTGGATAGCTGCTTTAAGAGATTTAGTAAGTAGCCAAAGGAACAATTTCCCTAAGAAGTAGAATTTTGTGGGGTTTTTCCTTAATATTATCCAATTGAAAATGTATTCCTATGAATCCTTTGCTTGGTGTGCCTGCTGAAGTAGTCGTTAAGTCAATAACCTCTGAAGGAACACAGGCCACACACCCCTGGATTTGAGTCCCAGATCTGAGGGAGATAACCAATGTGAACAACTAAATAAAAATGAAACAAAATGCTTCTTCCTCTTCAATCTTCCTGCCTGCCTGCCTACTTGCTTGTACCTTC